>CAJVPS010001601.1:0-14802 GCA_910591765.1 Ambispora leptoticha | reverse complement strand
GCGTTTTAATTTGCGGTTGTTTGACTGACTATGTAGAAGTCAGTAAGATACAATCCATAGCATGCGTCCTAAAATTTACATTGCACCTATTATTTGATGTCTATGTGATAAAGGAATATATAAGATATGCGCCAAGCTTTTTCTGAAAATTAATACGTTATTTGAAATAATATGGAATTTTAATTTTGTACGATAATTCCGTGCGCATTTGTATTGGCACAGTAATTAGATCCTAACAAGCATAGATGTGCACATGATTAATCAAAAAATTATTTTTTTTATTTTTTTTACTATTCAATTATGCGTGGAGTTATATAAACGTCATTACTTTAAAAAAATTTTCAATATGTATGTATAAAAAAAAAATTTATTAAGAATTTTTTCACAACGAGATTAGGTTATGCACTGTGTAACCTTTGTAATCGCATTGAATAAAAAAATTTTTAAACAGTATTTTATTTAATAATGATGCGAACCGCTTAAAAATTCGATGGCATTAACACCCGATTAACTCAATATTATTTTTATCGACAAATCATTTGATGTTTACATATTCACCCCCAAGAGATCTTTGCTGTAGCTGGACTAATGACGTGTCAAAATATTTAATGGAAATGTAAAAATAAAAAAAGGATTAATTCGGGTGTTACGTGATAGAAAACTTTTGATCATAATGGTGATTTTCTATTTCTACATGTATAAGTAATTTCATGTAGAGTCTCTTTGGGGCTTAATATCTCGAGACCAGTGGCGAAATTGCTAAGCTCTCCATTCGATTCATCAGAATCTAAGGAATCGAATGGTGGCTTTATGCTCGAATGCCGTCACTGCAACTCGAGATATTAAGCCAAAAAGCCGTACATGGGAATTTCGATTTATTTTTGGTGAACAATTTAACGCACGGGCCTCTTGGGGTTCAATATCTCGAGACGCAGTCGCGTGAATCAAATTATATGCCTTACATTCGATTCCCGCCACTGAAACGCCAAGATATTGAGCTCCAAATAGACTGTGCACAATTGTACAAAAATAAGTCAAAATTCCACGTATGGGCTTCAATACTCAATATATTTTTAGCCAGTGGCAGGAATCGAATGTAGACATTCTATTCGATTCCCTAGTTCTGATGAATTAAATAGTGTGCTTTGCATTCGATTCCTACCTCTGGCTAACGATATATTGAGCTTCAAAGATTCCGTAAGCGAAATTTTACTTGTTTTTATGTACTCAAGGCTTCTTTGTGTCTAATATCTCGAGACCCGGTGGTAAAATTTGAGCATAAAGACCACCATTCGATTCTTTAATTTTTGATGGATCTAATGGTGGTTCTATGTTTAAATCTCGCAACCGAGTCTCGAAATCATAAAGTTCCAAAAGGCCACACAAATCAAAATAGCAAATCCCATTATGATCGTAAATATCCTATATAATCCACAGTGAATATAGCAAATATTCATGGTGAAAATAGGGGAATTCTAAATTTAATATTATAATTAAACTAAATTTGCAAATAATTTGAATAATATTTCAATTATATTTTTTCTTATATTGCAATAACTAATATTAATATTGGTTAAAAGTAAAATTTATAAACAATCAAAAAATTATTTTACTTTTATATTATTTTTTTTTATAATAATCAATATTAAAGAAATGAAATTAACAAATCATTGGAGTGAAATATAATGACAATGAATTTTATAATAATAAAAAGCTATATTTATAATATTTTGAAGAGACTTAATTAATTATAATAATAAATAATAAATAATAATAATAATAAAAAAAAAGAAGAAGAAGAATAATAATAATAATAAGACTAAGACTAATAAGAAAGTTTGTTTTAAAAAGAAAAGAATTATTAAAAGTTCTTTAAATAAAAAAAATTTTAATAAAATTACTTATTTATTTAAAAAAATAAAAAAATCTTTATATAATTATTATTTTAGTAAATAAATAAAAGTTTAGAATTTTTATAAAAAATTTTATATTGAAAATAATTAATTAAATTAATTTTAAAAATTTATTCTTTTTAATATACTATATATTATTCTTTAATTAACTTATAGTATTATACAAGAATTTTCTTATATTATCTATCTTATTTTAAGTTTAAATTGTAATAAATTTGCAAAAATTTTTCAAGTAAAATCTGAAATTATACTATAATTTATTATAACTTGTATTAAAAATACTAGTCAATAAATATTTATTAATTTTTTTAATACAAAATTATATATAAGTACTTTTATATTAAAGCTTTTTATATAAATTAGTAAATTTATAAATGAAAATTATATATTTATAATTAAATAATAAGTATAAATAATAGTTTATCTTTTTCATATGAAAAATATTCTTAATATAATTAATTTTTTAAAATTATATATATATATTAAATATAATTAATATTGATAATTTAAAATATTTTTATTATTTATAAACATAATTTTAATAATAAGTTTATAAATAATATAAGAGCATTTAATATATTTTTGGAAATTTTTAAATTAAAAAATTATTAATTTATAACTAACTAATATTAATTAAAATATAATATTATTACTTTAAATTTATAAAATTCAAGATTTAATATATGTAAACAGAAATATATATCTTTATTATTGTTATTCTTTTACAAGAATAAGAATTCTCTAATCATAATAAATTAAAAGATTAAATTTTGAAGTGTTGGATTGGATGATATTTCAAAAAAAAAGTTGATTTTACTCTCTAAATGCATACTACTGTATATAGTGGTTCCGATAGTATGTATTCAGAGGAGTTTGATTGTATTTCAAAAACAGATATTCAAATTTGAACACTAATATCTCTGGAATTAAGAAGCTTGATGCTTTTGACCTAAAGAATCATTTTGATTGCTGAATCTTGTGATAATTAAAAGTAAAAAATCCAGAAAAAAATCAGGTAAACTTCTAATAAAACTCGTTTTTTCCAGATCTATAGAAGGAATGTTTTATCAAAATTATTATTTACAGAGTAAATAAGATTAAAAAAAATTTCGTTTGCCAGGAACTGTTTGGCTGGATGAAATGTTTATTGTTCAAATCCTAACATTTCTCCTTGTCAAACAAATAATCTTTCATCAATTTAAATCTCACATAATTAAATTAATTGGTCCAAATAATTTGGGGTGTGATCTCAATAGTGCGCAGTTTTCAAAAAAAACTGACTTCGTGTACATAATGTGCATGTATTACGTGTTTAAAAATGGCAAGTGTATTACACCAAAACTGGTAAAAGATTAACTAACATGTGAAGATAAATGGATATGATTTGATAAAGCGACCCCGAGTTAGAGACAAGATCCGAGTCAGACCTGAGAAAATTTATCCCTATTGAAGCATGTACTACGAATTTCCTCAAATGTTTATTTATACTCTTACATGTATTTGTTTCTTCATTCAATCCTCTTTCCCATATAAACGAGGCTTTTGTTCGATATCCTTTTCACTTCTCATCATTAGGCTAGAATAGCCGACACACACGCAAAAAATCATTATTGTTAATAACACATTATCTTGAAACACGCGCATTATTTCAAGTACTTAAATTGGGACTAACCTTCGTGAACTTCATCTTTATTTTCTCATAACATTGTTTTATTTGAAATCTCATTTTAACAAACTTTCATATGTGTTCGACATCCTATTTCGCTAGCTTCTCTCCAATTTAATTGCTTGAAATAATGTGTGTGTTTTTCCATAATATGTTATTAACTATGATGTTTTTGCATGTGCGTCGACTTATTAATAACTTACTTTTTGTTACCGGGCCAGATTCAATATCCTATTCGTTAATTGACTTCCTGTTATTGCAGACAATCCACATGCGAAACATACAATATCTTATTTCACTAGTTTCCAAGATCCTATTTATTAGATTTAACTTTTCGTCACAAGCTAGCACACACGCGACGCATCATAGTTAAGAACGCATTATGGAAAAGGACACGAGTTATTTCAAGCAGTTAGATTGGTAATATCTAGACTTTATATAACGCCCATAAATCCATTTAGCAAATTTCCAAACATGTTCAATATTTTATTTTATTCTCATCACTTGGCTCAATCTAGCTACTTGAAATAATGTGTGTGCTTTGTCATAATGTGTTAATAAAGTGATGCTTACATGTGGGTTGGCTAAAGCCTTTATACAGCACATTTTGTAAATGCAGAACCGGTTTTAAACTAATTGACAAAAATTAGTCCCGAATCCACTTTCTCTAATAGGTTCCGGAACCGATAACATCTTTAAACATTCTGTGGTCGTCATAAAGATCCGGCATTTTGATTCGGTGCACAAAACGTCGCGTGGCTCTACCAATTTTAAACTACTCTAAAATTCCTTATGTTTCCGGGGCCGAACGTATGTTTCGTTTTCAACAGGACAACTCTCTAATCCACAAAACAAGTGAAATAACCGATCTTTTTGAATGCGACGACGTTCGAATTCTGTCTTACTGGATATATAGCCACCGAAAATCTATGGGCGATGAAAAGTGGAAAATAAATAAATTTATTATGGTTAATTAAAAAAACTTTCAAAGTATGAGGACTCTTTCTTTTGGCGAGGAGCATGTAAAATCGCGGTTTGGAGGTTATTGAGTGGGAGGGAAAAAATAGATTATTAAATTTTGTATTAGTTAGTAACCATATCTGGTAATGTATATATGAAAGTTTAAGCACAGAGATAATAAAATTAAAATTTTTATCTGTAAATTTGAATTCCGGATCTTTATGATGACCACTGTAATGTTAGAAATTCGAACAATGAAAGACAAATTCTCTTTATAATCACTCTTCCGTATATACTTTATAATTAAAACCATGTCGGACACATTTAGACAAATTTACTAACATCTTTTGAGTATAATCTTTTTCAAAATGTGTGTTTTTATTGTATTTACTGTATTTATTCGTTTATCATTTAGTTTATTAGTTGTCTGTTTTATCAGTTCATTTTTCGGTCTGTCTCTGTCACTATATTTCCTTAAGAATGTTAATCGTCAAGACCTTTTACATGTACATGTATAGTGCCCCAAAAGTATCACTGATGCAAAAATTAAAAATGTGATATTTATTCATTTATTATTTGATTTTCGTCAATTTATACATCAAATTATTTAATATTTAATCGGCCCGCCATACGATTCCAATACCAGCATTAATCCTTCATGCCATTGATGCAATAACCCGTTCTAAAATGGCCACATCAATTTTCCCATCCATCTTCAATGCAACCTTAAGTTCATCTAGCCTTCGGAAAGATCTCATTCTTTAAATATCATCTTTTGATATCTTCTCTATTGGGCTCAGGTCTGGAGAATTTGCCAGCAAATTAAATGATCGTGCTTTTATTTTCCATTAACCATTCCTTAATTTTGCTTGCAGTATGAATTGGCGCGTTGTCATGTAACTTCCAGTTAATTCCTTAATTGCGTTCTGGAATGGAAATAATTGAGTTTTTAGTATTTTTTTATATTCATCAATTGTCCTTTTAATTTTCCCGCGAAAAATCCCCAAATTATCACAGATTTTAATTTTTAAAGGTAGGAGTCAAGCAATCAACATTAAACTTTTCTTCAGGATGTCACCAAACTCCTGGTTGCCGTGACTGCTTTCTAATTTCAATAATTATGTTTGCTAACCATAAACTGGTTTATTTTTATTTTCTTCGCAACATTTAATATGAGCGTATGCACGTGTTTCCGAGATATATGGTTTCTTTGCTGCGATACGTGAGTTAAGTCCGGAGTTGTGTAATATATTTGCGGCAGTTGATAAACTACAAGTGATGTTTAAATTGTTGACTATTTCGCGTAGTGGTACACGTCTTTTTCATTTGCTTCACGTATAAGCCAATCCTTTTTTTCAAGGTGGTTAAAACTGGTGGTCTTCCTGAACGTAGTTTATAACTTTTTCCTGTTCGTTTATATTGTTAATAAAGCGACATATCGGCGTGGGTCACGTCCAAGAATTTGAACGGTGTTTTTGGTTTCCATGTATGCCAAAATCTTCTCTTTTTCGATTTCGTTAAGCTACGAATAGATGGACGAATTTTTTAACCTAACGAAATTATAGTGTTGACAAAGTTTGTAACAGGTAAACAAAATGATGTTTATTATCAATGGTTACACGCGTAAATCGACAAGTTTGATTCAATTTTTATAATCATAAAATTCCCGCTTTCAACCTTAATAGACAATTAATTTCGAAAGTTGCGAATTTTCAAATTGAATTTTTGACTCAGATTGCTTCTTGCGTCAGATGTCGCTTGGCCCAAATTAGAAAAAGGGTTCTACTAAGTTAGTGTTAGGGTGTGAAACACAACATTCCAATATTGCAGTTGATTCTCACGACATTATATTGTATCGATGTATAATTGTTCAGGAATTTTAAGCCAGTTAGGAATGAAAAATCTGCGCTTTTACTAGGTCGAAAATTCAGGTCGAAAATTCAGGTCGAAAACACTTCAGGTTTATTAATTATCAATGGCTATCTTGGAAAGGCGTTTATCAATGATAGCCTTTATAAAGAATATGTGCATGTAATTGTACTCTGCACAACATCTTATTAGTTTATGTTCTTTATTTTCTAACGAAAATAGAAAATTATGAATGAACTTAGAATTTTTTTTATTGGACTAGATTTTTAATTTATATTGTTTAATCTATTTTTCAAAATAACAAAGAAATAAGTTAAGCTCATTGTAAAGAAGAAAAATCTGAAACGAATCGGAATACAATTAACAATATTTGTTATTATGTATGGATCTTTTATTTTCGGTTAGCTTTTATATTTCTTGCATGTAAATTTTTCAATTGGTTTGTTGAACAAATTATTTTATATGCAATACACATTCTCGGCTAAATAATAGCATTGATACCGCATATGACTGAAAATAAGAGCCCCGAAAATCGGCATTTCGAAAATAAAAATCAGGAAGTTCTTATTTTTGAGACTTTTTGATCTGATGTCCCAATTTATGATGTAATATTGCACACTAACATAATGATCGATAAAATCCATAAAATCTCCATTTCTACCCACAGAAATGTAAAAACATTACTGGTAAGATGAAGATTTTATTTTTTTTGATGTGAATATGTAGCTTCCGAGGTAAATAAATGAATGATGCAAAAAGTCGAAAGTTGCTTATTTACAGGACTTATCATTTTATCGTAGTTTCCTTCAAAAACCAAAAGTTTCTATTTTCGGGGTTGCCTATTTTCAGTCATATACAGTGATTTAAGTTTTGATTATTTCAATTTCGAAAAAAATTTAATATGTTTTAGCTTATAATAAACCAAAAAAAATCAATATTACCGTAAACTGTCCCCTATGATTTATACCCTGAATCTGATTTTTGATTTATACTCGGATCTTAACAACAATGATTTATACCTCTTTTTCTATGTAGACAATTAATAAACCCATACAGAGTACCCCCTTTCTTGAGCTATAAATGGGCATTATAAATACCTCGATACATCGGTCAGCACAGAGGAGAGATTAAACTACGAATTCAATTCCCGTAAGCGGAAATACATAATTTACTTAGCAATTATAAATTGTAAACGCTAAATTATGGGAGTTGTAATTAGTGTGCTTACTTCTCAAAGTAGGATTATTGATGGATTTTATGTAATTTTAATATTAGACCTCAGTTTTTAACTTCGCCGAATTTATATAAAAAATCGATCTTTTATAGTTATTCTAAATTAGAAAAAATCAAATTGATGTAATTTAGGTTATTTTTATCATAAGAATTAAAAATAGAATTTTGGTATGGTAGCAACTTTGCTATTTTTAACAGCGGTTTTACCAAATGTGTTTGAATTACAGAAGTTGAGAAATAAAAATTCCGTGCGTTTCGAAATTTATTTCTTATTAGGCTAAAGCGAACTCAAAGCATGCAGTATTAAGACTCTTGCTTAGCGATGATTATATTTAAAACATACAGTACATGCATAAATCATCACAATAAAGATCTTTGATTTGCAAGTCTGCATTCTTTAAAAAATTTCATTGACATCATGATAGTTTTCTTTTAATTGATTGATTGATTGATTAATTAAATTGATATAAGATCCACGCGTTTACGATTAACTAGTGCAAACACTAGACGTCAGGTGTCGTGATCAAGATCTACATCAAAATGTCAACACGGCTGAGATATAAATTTTTGCTTCGACTATCCAGATGTGAATTTCCTTTTTTAAAGATACTGTATACTTCATTTATCGATTCAGTCTGTCCAGGACATGCAGTATCCTTCATTCGATCTTATTCTGCATCGGTCTCAAACTGTTCAATAAGATAATGCAGATAAATAAATGTTTGAAATTACAGCTTATTACCGCTCTAGCGGAAAGTAACGGCGGACGTGTTTTTTACCTATATCTTCATGAGAAATCATTAAAAGTCGTGAAAATTTAAAATATATTCTTTAGAATGTCAGGAACAAAATTTTTAATACCATAAAGCATGTTAACATAATAATATTTTTCGTAATTTGGTGTCAAATCAATGAATTGGAATTCTTAAAAATTAAATTAGGAATAAAATAGTTTGGAAATAATTTATAAAATGCATTCAAGTCATAAAGAATATATTTGTAATTAAAATTTTTAATTCATTTTTATTTTAATAAACGTAGTTAAAAAGGCGTTATTTTGATGAGTTTTTAATAAAAAATCAAAATCTCATTTTTGCTATGTTTTATTAAAAATCAATTCTTTATGACTTAAAATGTATTTTATAAATTATTCCCAAAACTGGGTTTTAAAATGTTTTTATTCCTACTTATTGTTGAGAATTCCAATTAATCATTTTTCACATCAAACTATTATTAATGTCAACGTGCTTGGTGGGTTGATATTAAGAATTCTTGTTCCTGCCTAGATTAAAAAAACTACTTTTAGAAAATTATGCAATAGCAAACCAGTGTTCTGAATTAACATACGTTTTTTACCTTCTGCTCTCATTAATAGAAGCAGTTAATACTTGTTTCTGTTCTAAAGAATATATTTACAAATTTTCACTGTTTTTAATAATTCCTCATTAAGATATAGGTAAAAACACGTCCGCCATTATTTTCTGCCAGAACTGTAGTTTATTTTATTAAAGCAATTTAAATTATATGTACATGCTAATGTGAGATTATTTGGTATGGTATACATAACACATAAATGTAACGATAAGAACATATAACAGAGTTATACATCTTATGTCCCATATTTAGTCCCATTTTAAAGTTGCAATTATATTATTATGGGTAACAAAGTACAATACATGTATAATCGGGTTCCCGTATTTAGAAATTTTATTGTTAAAACCTTACTTTGTAACACAAATTAGATGATGGTATTCCTTTAAAGAGGTTGTGCCATATTACATGTAGATCATTTAAAGATTTTTTGGCTGTTTTATTTTCCTTGGCCTGTTATTCGATTATGCAATAATTGTGATTTACGTCATTTCATTATATGTTTATATATGCCAATCCAAATTAACATGAAACGCGACGCGTTATAAACTCATAAAATTTACGATATAACTGCGTATGCGCTCAACATCAGAACATGTAAGCATATACATGTATAATGTTACAGATTTTGACATACGCGATTGCTTTAGTCTAATAAGAAATAAATATCAAAAACCACATGGAGGTTTCTAGCCAAAGATTTTATATTTAATTTTTTTATTACAAAACAAATGCGAGTGCACTTGATATTACCGAGCAATGTAAACTTTAGTCGCATATGCAAAATATCATTATACATGTACTTCATAAAAATACTGGCTTAAAATTCTGTAGTTTAATAATGCACATACCGTGATGTTATAAATCCTGGCGTATAATTATCAAGAGAACTTTATGTACGGGTATTGAATTCGTGGTTGCATGCTATAAATCACATTTTTGACTATTGCAAATCTATCAAAAAGTTATCCTTGTTTTTTCAAGCTGAACTTTTCATAAGTCAAAACAGATTGACGCTTAATTATAAACGAATTTCTGTATACGTGAAATAATATGTCGACACAAAGAAATTTTTAGTAACATAAAGACATACATGTATGCTCTATTCCTGAATGACTGATTGCATTTGAAAATTATCTAAAAAAAATTAATAAAAAATGTGCGGTTCACAGGATAATCCAAAGATTATCAGCAAATATTTTTCAAAAAATCATCCAACATTCTGGACTTAGATGCAATGGAAATCTTTAGAGAATTGTGATAGTGAAAAGTTATTAATAAAATGTGCTGTATTACTGTAATTCACATTTTCAGAACAACACATTTTGGTGTTATTGTTAAGATACGATATTATTTTTTTCAAAAGTCTTTCAGTTACACTGTATATAAAAGATGAAATATTGTTGGGGTTATGGGGTTTAACTGATTATGTCTTTAATTCAAGTAAAGTTATCGAGCCTTATCTATGCAATACCATCTAAATAATACGTGCACATGTACATGTAATTTACTGGAAAATACTACTTTTATATGTCGCACAAAAATTAGATTCTTGGCGAAATCATATCTTAGCAAAAGTATTAGGTAAGCTTGAAGTATTATTAATAAATAAATGACTGAATGAAAGTATCAATTAATTTGATTGCAAAAAGAAACAAATTGCTCATAAGCATTACATTCGAAAGTATTTGTCTCACTTTTTTTCGATAAAATATTTGCTCTATAAATACCTGTAAAACTTGGTGATAAAAATTTCTTAAAATTCTTGTAGGAACTATTTATTAAACGTTAAATTTCCCACAAAGGAAGGTAATTAGACTTTGATATATAGTAAATTTGTCATCGGATATTTTTCGCTTGGACATTGGCAATCCCGTCTAAATTTCATTGGTCTATAATTACTCACCTGTTACCCAAGATGTTTTGTCTTAAATTTAGGGTTCGTATTACAATATCCAGCTGGTTAGTGCTGGTCCCTCGAGCGAGCGGATATACTCCCGCTGGTCACTAAATGTATCATACAATATTTAAATAATTACGTTTGTACCTCGATAATCTTTCTGAAATAAAGATGGATACTGCAACTGTTGCAACGCAGTGATGCTCTATTGTCAATTAATTGCAACCAGCAGTTACTCATTTATCACAATGACCCATCTTTATTCTGAAATATAAAGGGTATAATGTAAATTAACACTTTCACCGCATTTTATATGGGCTGAGTACAATAGAAATTCTAATATAATTTACATCGTTTTTATGATAATCATTATTTATAAAGGTCGTTTTTACATAATCTATGCATTATCAGAGAACCTTAAGATATGATATATGATGCAGTCGTGCTCATTTAATGCATCTTTTGGTTTAGTCTTGGATCGGGGCTTATCATCTAATCTCTAATGGTATCGTATTTATATACCCTTCCATATAATGTATAGTAATAATAATTAGCGTAAATGCCAATGGATTTTTGATAACCTAACCAGATATATCTGATGAATAAAGGACCAGCGCTATATAATTCCGAACTTCGGCTCCTAATATGGGTTGTGATTCAGACGTTATTTCATTGTCGACCTTTTCTTACCCGATTAGCCTAACGACCATCACGCCTTCTCTCCTTTAACATAAGAAGGCGTAAATAATAAATTTTTTATTGGGTTAAAATTTTTGAGTTTCTATCAAAATTTTATAATAATAAAAATTAGTTAGTGCCGGTTCATTGATAAAATTCCATTTCTTACGTTCTTCAATATAAGTAGTTAGTAACCTTCGCTGGGACTCTCATTGATAAAACGCCAATTCTTAAATAAGGAACATAAAGGAGGTTTTACATGTGCTTTGATTGCGGAAAATCTGTATATCGTTGTGTTGGGATCGTATCAGTGCAAAAATAAATTTTCCGACAATGTTCCCAACGCGAAAATATATTCCCGATAAGACGTTTTTCCGAGAAGTTTTCCCGATATCCCATTTTACTGTTACTATGTATAGTACTAATCCTGTTATTCTAGCCCTGACCCTAGCTCTAATCTTAAAATCAATTGACACCGATCTTAAGATCCACGGGCTTTAACAGTAGTAATTTATGCATGCAAAGTTAAAGAATATGTCATTGAATGGGCAATTTCTTGTCGGGATATATTTTGTTTGGTAACGGAAATTTATATGATCTACATGAATTTGAAAAATCCGAAAATTATCAGTTCATTGTATTGTTACCGTAGTAACACAACAAATACTTCATTCCCCAGCTTTATTTTATCGCACATTGTACATTGTACATATGATCTACGCCCACCATATAATGAATTATATGCCGTAATTTACGCTGTAATATACACTGCATACCTAGGGAGTCACAGATATTACGTAATATAGTTTTACTAATGAGTGTTCCCACTCAGGTAAGTCATTTAAAACATGTGAATAATATATCATAAGGTTTAATATCTGTGAGTCCCTTACTTTATACTTAATTTTCGTAAAGAATGTGTTTCAAAATGTATATAAGAGCAGTGCCTAAAAATTAAAGATGAGTCTTTCAATGCTTTAATTCTATAATTGTCTAAATTGTGTACAAAGTACTTTGTAAAATTAATTTCAATACACACGCCGGTTGCTAAATTCAATACTGAAAGGTTTATATTTTGATCCAGAAAAAGTAATTGTTTGCTTTGTTAAGCAAATTGCGAGAATCACCTGTAGATATTGGCACGGGCCTTAGTAATAATAAAAATAAAAGATTGTTAACCTAACTCACCCTCTCGCCAAAAATTACAAATGAGCGATAATTCAATACTATTAAACGGTAACAACATGTATTTGAAATTTTCAGCCTATTACCATAGGCCATTATATATATATAATACCCGGGGTCTTATTCAAGAACTCTATGTGTAAAGCTGAATAATACCCATGGATAGTTTGTGTGGAACCTGGCATCATATTTGTATATGAATTATATGAAAAGTAATAATTTAATATAGGTTATACCCCGGGTATTAGGCCAGCATTGTTGGTGAAAAGTACCCGGAACTTAATCATGGAGATGCCAGTATGGCACTGTATACTGGTTTTACGGTAAGTCAAGTTTACCTGTAAAACCTAATTATGGTTCTTTGGAAAGTGTAACTGTAAATTCGCTTAATAAAGTTCGTGCATGAAACATTCTTCTAAAACATTGGTTTTAGAGAATTCCGATAATGAAGGTGATCAGGCATTAGTAAAATTTACAATATTAATAATGTTGAATGAACTAAAAAATTTCGAACTGTATTCACAAAAGATTTTAGAATTTTTTGATTAATCGAACTTGTGAATATCAAAGCTTCTATTTTCAGCTTGTATTTTTGTATATGTTGCATATTTAGTTTTTAAAAAGATCATGATTATATACAGTACATATTTTTGCAAAGACGAATGTTAACCAAGAACAATCGAGTTCTTCTATGGTTTACATTTTTCAATAATAATATTAAAAAAAAGTGATACATCAATAATTATTTAATATGTAGTATAAAAGAATTATACCAAAAAATAGTATTTAGCTATATAAATACTACATATTACAAAATTAATCTGTATTTTATATTTCACAATATCTACATGATCTGCATAATTTTGGTCAAAACTTTCATTTTAATCTGCGACAATTATTACGAGCAAACTCTTACAAAATTCATACAAAAATCCTTACTTTGTAGTATCAACATTATTCCCCAATACCCTAATTTTTTACAAAAATTCTTACTTTTCGATCATATGACTTACAAAAATTCGTATCATGCTTTATCTTGATCCATTACATTTTTCTCACAAAGTATCATACATTATAATTCCACTTTATTTTATTAAATTTTTTATTGCCATACTCCGTTTTGTAAAAATTCTTACTAAATTCACAATTTTGTACTTGATACTTATGTAATAACCAAGTTGTATATAAATAAATCGTTCTCGAAAATCTGAGAAACCGGCAATGTAAATTGATAGCTTTGTTTCTTTTGCGCAAATCAAAGGCTTTACCTCTTTTACCATATAAAGTTAATGTATTCTTTGAGTATTTGATTATTTATTTCGTTAAACTATATTATTATTTGAAATAAATCTATTTTTGTTATTTGGAATTGAATAATAGTTAAATTGTATTAGTAAACTTTTCGAAGTTATTCTTGCTATTTGAATTAAAGTTTATTTATTCTTATCTTTGCTCTCGAATCTCTTTACTTCCAATTATACGACGATCTTTATAAAAGATTAATATAGGAAGCTTTAGAATTTTAGTGATATTCTCACTCTTAAAAATAATTCAATCTATTTCTCGATTTTTGATACAATTAAAATTCTTGATTAATCTAACTTTTGATTTGATTTTAATAGTTTTGATATATTTATAAGTAAACATTATAATTTTATAAAGAGTTATTAATTAATTAAAAATTCCATTCAAATTGTAAAAAGTTATGTACAGTGGCAATCAAAAGTAATGCAACGCTTAAATTTTTACTGATTATAATTAGTAAAAAATTTAAGCGTTGCATTACTTTTGATTGCCACTTATTCAAAAAATTAAAATTTATTTTTTAATTTACATTTTAAATAAAAATTTTCTGTAAATTTTATTGTTAAATAATAATAGTTGAAATTTTGTAATTTTAAAGTACTATATAATAGATGAGCTTTACTTAATAAAATAATTATTATAAATTTGTACTTTAATATAAAAATCAATAATTACTTCTAATAAAAATTATTCAAATTTTAATCAATTTTTATAATTTTATT
>CAJVPS010001600.1:0-14802 GCA_910591765.1 Ambispora leptoticha | reverse complement strand
GTTTATTTCAGGTCTCAGGACAGAGATATTTATACATCTTTGAGGTTTTACAAGTTTCTATCTAAACTCGTTTACTATTCTAGATTACAATTACAATCTTTTGGTCAAAAGATCAATAAACGAACAAATAAAAATTAAGAGATAAGATACATGTAGTAAGTTAAATAATGATACAAATAATGAAACAGAATAAAAAGATAAGATATAAATTCTAAAAAGAAAAAGATAATAATAAAAATAAATGAAATCCGTTGATGAACCATTTCTAAAGCATTTCTGAACTGTTATTGAAACATTTGTGAACTGTTATTGATTTCAGTGTTAATTTTTCATTGATAATCTTAAAACATTGCAAAAATGTTGCAAGAACATTGCAAAAACGTTGTTGAATCATGATTGAACTCATAACTGATACACTAATTATAATATTCGAGATCACATGTTATTCAAAGATCAATTGATTGGTCGCATTTTCCAAGTTTGAAAAAGTATGAAATTAAAGAAATTATGTTACTACGGTAACAATATATCTTGAAAAGAATTAGAATCTCTTGATGCTAATAGTCTTATACTAGAAGTGACAAGTCTATCTCATATTACCAAAACATCTAATAAAAAACAAGATAAATATCATGAATATAATGAAGATAAAGATATGAATTGCTCTGAATTCTTTTACTTAGAGAATGTTCAAGAGAGATTACAGAATTATGATATCACTAAATCTTCTTCTATACAGAATTTAGTTAATGTAATGATAATATTATCTATGAGACCAGCAGATGTTATAACTCTTTGTATTAATTATTACTCATCAAGTCATGAGAAATAGTATGATCCAGATTATTCTTGATATTATACTGGTTATATCAAAAGTGAAATTAATAAACCTTTATCATTTTTTTCAATGGAAAGAGATCCAAAAAGAATAATAGAACTACTTACCTGAATCCAGAAGACAATTTCAAAGACTTTTTCATTTCTATTAAAAGGTAAAAATAGTTATATAAAAGTTTATCTACTTAATCAATTCTTGATTTCCCATGATATTATCTTATATAAATAGATGCTGATCATGTATCAAGAATTCATGGTGACAAAAATGATTCTTGTCATCAAAGATATAGAGATTTAGCAATATGTCATAAAAAAGAATATAGAGTTATGACATGATATTATAATGTGATAAATGATAGGCTGAATATTCCAGCATTTAGATTAATCACTCCTATAATTTAAATAAGAATATAATAAAGTATCAAATATTATTGATATATATAAAGAAATTTCTGATAATGAAAACTAATCATGCTTCTTTACTTCTATCTTATATACTTTAATTTCATCCTCTTCATTACTAAATAATTTGGAGCCAGACCCAGATTCAGATTTAGATGAGAAATCACTAAGAATTATCTTTTTTCTTTTTTACAGATATATTACATCATTTTTTGGAAATATTTGAATTTACTATCAAGTTAATAATTTCTTGCTAAATTATGGATTTAACTATATCTAGTAATTGATGAAGAGAAATCTGGATTTTTTTATCTAATACTTGTATAATAATACTAAATATCATATTAATAATATTCTGAAATTCATGATTATCATCATTAATTTTCCATCCTAAATGTTTAGCAAATTCTTTAATTATAGTTGAGAAGTCAGCACTCGAATTAATAGTAGTCTTAGTCATTGTAGATATCATAATATTATTTATTAATAAGTGATAAAAAATATATTATTGAATATAATACTCTGCCATGCTTAATTTACTTAATCTTATTCCATCAGAATTAATACTATTTATTACAAAGTATCTTCTGATTCAAGATCTTAAAAATTGCTATAGTCTAGATAATATATAGAAAACTGAAGCTATTAAAAAAATTCACAAAAGATTAATAGTAGACTGCTCATTTATTAATAGTAAAATAACTGTTAAAGTACTTATTGATCCCAAATTTCAGTATAATAATATCAGTAAAGCACTTGCCCAAAAAATGGATTTATATAACAAGGATAGATGAATCTAAATATCCTATAGTAGAAGCTCTTGGTATTGGTTTAACAAATGCTGGTAAAAAAGTAATAGTAAGAGCATGACTTCGTGATGAAGAGATTTCTATTTTTTTTATCCAATATCTTTAAGTTGAAATCTCTCTCATATTTAGAAAAATTATATAAGTATTTCTTAGTTATTGACAAATCTGAATATGACTTAGTTTTGGAAAGTATATGACTAATGAGATTAGGTAACAGAATTGATGGATATGATGAGAGATATTAGAAATCTAATAAGAAAAAAAGAATATATTATGCAAGAAATAATATTAATATAGTGTCTTCTTCATTATATATATTTTACAAATTATTATTTCCTAAATTTACTATAATTAATTCAGATAGAAAAGTTATATTAATCAAGTTTTCTGATCAAAATAAGAAGAATATCCTGATTAATCTAAGTGAATATTATGATTTAGAATATTCTGAAATGGAGTTTGAATCTAGCAATTCTAAGATTAAGTCTGAATTTAGTAATTCCAAAACTGAGTCTGAATTTAGTGATTCTGAGACTGAATCTGAATTTAGTGATTTTATTTCTGCATTAAGATCCTTTAGGGACAACTCTTAAATTATAATTATATCAGAGAGACTAGCAGAATTATTTCTAATTATTCATTATGGGTTATAAATAATTTTATTTAATGTTAAAGAATAGGTAAATATTATTAATTATTTTTTATTTTTTTAGATAAAGTTATAGTATATAAGATAAATTATATTATTAATATTTATTAATATTTTTGTCAAAGGAAAAATTCTAGTTAGAGCATTAATTAATATAATATCTAAATATAATATCATTAGCAAGAGCTTGTTTGATAAGCTTGAAGAAGATTATGAAATACATCCTATCTGTGATCCTATTAAGAATCTTTATGGAGATATAATAGGTAAAATAAAAGGCTTAGATTTATAGTTTTACATTAAAAGAAAGTGGTAAAGCTTAGATAATACTAAACTAATAGACTTTCAAATTTACAAAAATTCATCATTTGATCTGATGTTGAGGCAAGATTGATTATGAATACATGAAGCAAAAATAAGTTTTGAATATTCTTCTAAAATTTGTATCTGTCATGCTAAAATTATAATAAATGATATGAGTATCTCATTATTTAATGAAAATTTTAACAAAGTTAGCTTCATGAAAAATAACTCACCTAAGACCAATCTATTATTAGAGAAGATCATGAATATAATTAAGAAATCTCTCTCAGATATCAGAGATAATAAGCACTAAAAGAGGTATTACGAAATATTTTGCAATATATCTACTATATCTCTAATATCCAGAAGATTAAATAATGATATTTTCAAAAATAAGAGTAAGAAAAATAAGATTAAATATTTTACAGATGCTTCTTCTAATTCAGACACTTCAGATAGTGATTCAAGTAATTCTTCTACATCTAGTTTAAAAATAAAAGTTATATATGCGTATAAGACTAGAGTAGTAAAGAAATATCCTATTCTCAAGTATAAAGTAAAAGGTAAAGTTAATTATCAAGCTTTATAATAGAGCTAGTATTCCTAATATATGTAAAAGATCTCTAGATCTTGCTATATCTGACTAAAAATTTGTATAAATTAAGCATGAATTTCTTTTCACTCTTTCATAAGATCATCAAGCTATATAGTATTTAAATCACTCTTTAGTATACTATAATATAATAATTCTTTACCAATCAGTCTTTTCTGATCTGTTAAAAATTTATAGCTTCAGACTTTATTCAGAAATCAAGACCAGTCTCTTTCATATATATTCTATATAAACTCAAATAAATTTTATTAGTCAAAGAACTTGGTAAATCAACTAATTTAGCATGTTATTTATGATAGTTATCAGTTAATATTTTAGATGAATAATCTTGTTATGGAATAGTGTTAGAAGATATATTATTATTTTATAAATATAAGTTAATTCAAAATCATGCAGAAAAAAATATCTTTTATAGAATAAATAATTCTGATTTTTTATTCTAATAATTTTTATCTTTCAGAAAAAGTATACTTCATGCATTAGTAGAGTTAGCATCTTATGCTATTATCTCAATTTTATGCTTTTTACATTTAATAAAATAAGATCCAGCTTCATATCTACTCTTTATACTTTTTCCTTCCTCATGATTATGCTTGCATACTAGATATAAGAACTTCTCAATAATTCCATAATAATTAAATTTTTTATTACTAAATTCTTTAAATATATCAGAATATCAGAATAATATTTTATTATGAAAATAATTATGATCATAAGTTGAATTATTTTGTTTTTCAGATAGGGTCTTCTTGAGTTGAGATATAAGTAATATATCTACTTTATCTTTTGAATTAGAAAAGTTAGAGACTAGTAATATAACTGGAATACTTATCTCAATTTCTATTAGATCATATATTTATAAACAATTATTCATGCTAATCATTTTTAGAGATTTAAATGATAATACTTTTGTATCTAATTCTTTATTATAAAGATTTATAACATTTTAAACTTGTGTATCTATTAGTCTAGAAATAGCATCAGCACTATATGAAACTAATCTGATTTTATCTTTTCCTATTTTTTGAATAATATATAGATAGTTTTAGTCTTTTGTGTCTTCTTACGTAAATACTCTCTTTTAATTTCAGATAGATATTATATCATTTCATCATATATTTATGTTCTTGCCATTTGATCATTAATATTATTTTCAGAACTAAAAGTTAAAACCTTTTTTTCATAATTCTTACTATAATAATACCATTATAATTTTTTTTTCATTCAGTTTTCTTCATCTTGCTAAATAAATATGCTAGATAAGATGAACTACCTAGAATTAAATTATTCACGCTTATCATATCATTATTGTGAAATAAGATATCAGAAATTTCTTTATCAGATATAGAATATGAATTTTATAAGATCATAATATTATTATGTCTAGCCATCTTGTGACTATCTTCAGTAATAAATTCAAGCAATTCACTTATTAAATTCTATTCTACTTTTTGATTATATAGAATTTTTGTTATTGTAAAATAATGAGTTCTACTCTCAGAAGGTATAAGTTTATTATTTTTATTACCTATAGTAGCTTCACTATAATTAATCTTTCTTATTTTCTCACTTATTTCAGTTTTCACTGTAATGGTTTTTATGATCTGGTGATTTATTATCCAAAGATAAGTCTTAGTTATTAGATATTTCATTATTTTATAATAGCTTTTTTTCTATTTTCTTTCTCTAATCTCATTGTTAATCTGTTTTTTATGTACATAATTCAGAAAATCATTAACTGATTTATCTTCCAGTAATTTGAACTTCATATAAATAGATAATTCAGAGTATCAGATTAAAGATGAGTCAGAAATTTGAGATTTTATTACTTCTTATATATCAGAATTTGAAGAGTTATCAGATATATTAGATACAGAAGCATCATTTTTACTATGTAAAAGTCTATCTGTTTAGGAGTATTATTTGAATTTTCTGTTTCAGTAGAGATATTTTGAATTAAAGATCATCTGATTTCTGGAATATCATCATCTAATTTAGATTCAGAGATATCCTCACTTTGTAAGTCAATAAGATCACTCTTTTCTTTATTATTTTGTGACTATTTCTATTTCAAATTTGAAATTCTGGCATTGAGTTTAGCATCTCTTAAATTTATATTTTCTTTTGCAGATCATTCTAATTCTGCAATTCTAGTTATAAGTCTCATTTTCTTAGTCAAGAATTCAATATTCTCCTATCTAAGTTTATTATTTTCAACTACAAGCTTGGAAATCTGTTCTTCTAATGATTTGATTTTAAGATTCAGTATTTGTCATATTTTATATAAAATACAGATTATTTAAAAGCTTATTATTAATATAGATGAAATAAATAAATTATATATGTGTAAATAATTGTTCACATCAATCACTTTTGTCAAGAAAAAAAAATTCTTAATTATCTAATAATAATATTATTAAATCTCAAAATATATATACAGAAAGTAAATATAATTATGTATGTGAAATTTTCAGAATTATTAAGTGTGATGATTATTTAATCAGAACAAGGTGACTGATAATATATCATTCTATATCTGAGATAATCTACTTTAGAGTGAAATCTATTTCAAGAGATCCACTAAAGCCAGATAGTTTCACGTGATATAGAATTTGATCTGGATTATATCAGGTAATTTATTCGTATTATGTGAAAGATAATTATTAGCTGAACATATTATTGGATAATAATAGTGAACAAGATAATTAGCAAACATAAAAAATTAAGAAATATGGAGATAATTATAATAAATATATAATAACAATTATATATATGTAATTATTTAAAGTTAATATTTTTTATTATTAAAAACTGAAGTTAATAATTTATCTAAACATGTAATAAATGTCTTAGTTGTTTCTACATCATCTTCATTTTTAATTTCTCAATACTTGTCCCGCATCCTTTCTATAAGTTTACTAATTTGAAGTTTTTATATTTCTGCTTCTTTTTTTACTTGAGTCTGAATTGGCTTAGATAGCTTAATCATTTCATGATATTTATATACTTCAAAACTAATTTCTTTAAATATTCATTAGAATTTATTTCAAATCTCAACTATTAATAATTTATTAGAACTGAAAATATGTTAATGAAGAATATGTTAACATGAAAATAAATAATAATGAAAAAATATACAATCATACTGAAGTATTTATAGATCTGATGACAGCTTTCCCTTCATTATTCTTGCATTCATAGCTACAACTTTACTTATAATTAACTTTTGGATAGGATAGGGAAACTTATGTATCTGTTCAAGAATTTCATTATTGAGATCAATTACAGAGATACATATTTAGTGAAAGTTAAGAACTGTTTTCTCTAAATCAATCTGTTTCTTGTTATCAAGTTCAATAATTTTGAAACATGCTTCTAAATTATATAATAAAGAACAGACTATTAACAATAAAAATGAATTCATCATGTGATCTAGTAAACTTGGAAAATTTAAAGAGAATTAATCACATGATAAATTATATCTCACCTATTAATTTGTATTTCTTTGCCATTATTTTCTTGAGTTTGCTATGATAGGATTCTAGTAGATTTGTTGAGATAACCTGTAATAAAAAAAAAGAATGCTGATATGTTCAAAGTATCTATTTTTCTGTATTATTAGTGTAATTATGATTAATATAATGAATAATTTTAGAAATAGGACAGATGATAATAATGTTTTTAATAATTTCTTCATAATCAATACTTATTTTTTTATGCATGGCTAAGATTATTTGGTTACGTGTTG
Source organism: Ambispora leptoticha (assembly GCA_910591765.1). NCBI lineage: Eukaryota > Fungi > Glomeromycota > Glomeromycetes > Archaeosporales > Ambisporaceae > Ambispora > Ambispora leptoticha. The sequence goes on along the minus strand of CAJVPS010001600.1, from coordinate 7,441 downwards.
CTGAATGATAAATTTTACATAATCATATTCATATAATATGTATGGTGTAAAGAATAATATTATAATTTTATTTATCATGTATAATATCAGGAAAGAAGTTTGTGATACTATTCATTTTTATATTACTTTGATTATATAATGAGAAAGTCAACAAGATTCAAATTGACAAATTATCTTTAATATCTTAGTTATTATATCATTATCTTTCTTACTAACAAGAAAATATACATCCATATTCTAGCAACCAAAATCATCTTGAATATATAAGATGAAAAAATATCACAAATACTTGTTAATATTATGTATCAAGTCTATAAGAGTTAGTCATTCATGACATTATAGTTTTTTTAATTAATTATGATTTGTAAAGCAGAGATCTTACAATACTTTTTGTAATTACTGCACAATTTCAAAGTACTTAACTCAATAATTTTTGTTGATTAGAAATTTCAAAGTATACTGAATATCAGATTCAAGATCTTTTTTACTTATAAGATATTTAGTTAGTGATTTGCATATATTTTATCACTTTGGTTTAACATAATTTTTGAATGATAGTATTAAGTTTCTTATTCACTGCAAGTTCCTTAATTGTGATAATAATAGCTGGTGATTTATATAATTTGCTTGCTTCATTAATCACCAGCTATCTAATTACTTCTGGTCATTTTATTTGATCAATATCCTTGATTTAATATGTATGATCCAGAATATTTTTATAATATTTGATTCATATCATTTGTGTTGTGATAATATGTATTACTTTAATTCTGACATCACACTGATTGGAATTGCATTTACTTATCTTTCTCCTCTTTTCAACTGGGATTCCTGCTTTCCATGTACTAGATTCATGATGCTTTAAGAGATGACAGGTATAAATGATTCAAAAATCATTATTAAGAGATCACCAGCTGTTATATTGTATCCAGATATTGGATACAAGCAGCCATAATTCTTCACAAAACTTCTTTTCAGATACTTCAAAGGAGTTATTAACATTAAAAAGACTTACACATTTTTAATTAATAATTTCTTGCATTAGAAGTCTTGTTCGAGGTGTGAAGATGTGTAAATATGTGTGTGTATGTACGCATGTGTATGTGTATATATGTACGTGTAATGTGCATGTGATGTGCTGTGTGATGTGCCATGTGATATGCCGTGTGGTGTGTGTGTGTGATGTGTATGTACGTGTGTACGTATGCATATGAATTATTTTTATAATATTTCTTGTGGCTTAAACACAGCTCGAAATATAAGATTTGCATTTCTTACACGAATGTATTTGGTTTTTTTTTTGCGTTTCTTATGCGAATGTATTTTTAAGTTTGTGTTATCAACATAATTATTCCTTAACCGACCTATCCACCCTTATCCTTATTATTTTTATTCCCCCGCCAACCATTCAAAAAAAACAAAAACAAAAAAAATTACCTTGCAATAATGACGAAATATATTGTGTACAGTTGTACAACTTTATAGGTAAATTCAGATTGACATGATCTGGATTTACATAATTCGAATTGACATATAATCCACTACCCTGCTTTAGCGTTCCCCTATTTCGGGATGTACTACAAGCATATGATTAATTTTCCGGTATGTGACTATATAAAGGATATGCAACTTGACACTAGATCATGTGCCGATAAATAACGCGTGATGATCAGACTTGTTATCTGGAAAAAATATTCAATCATTTCTTGAACGTGATATTAGATTCGTTTTTTATTGTTATCACAAAATATTATGATATGCGAGAAAAACCTATTCCAAGTATGAGAATAAATCAGATCGTTGTGATGGTGATCCAGGACACGGGGATGATGGATATGATTTCTCGGTATATGCTTCTGCACATACTTTAGCCTTCTTCGGAGTTGATAAGCACGGAGATATTCGGTCCTCATTTTTGTCTAGAGGTCGCTTTCGAAACCCGGCCCTTTTAAATGATTTGACTGTTTGTTTTTTTGCTTGAACCGCCTTTATTATCTCTTGAACCACAGCCTAACATTCATAAATACATCAGCTTATATGAATACAGATATATAATCGTTAGGTGAAAAGCATGAATTTAACTAACCTTTATGTTCAGAACAGATGCGAGAATTGTGAGGATGTAAGGAAAATTTTCTGCATTATCCGGAACTTCCATTAGTTCACCACGTCGAACCCTACAGATGTAGCCTTTTGGGTTGTCCAGGTAGACCGTCATAATCATCAAACCTATAAATTATATTAGCTAACAGCGAGAACCTGATGGATTCTTAAAGACACAAGGACATACCAGCGTGAATTATTCCAACCGTTTGAATTTTTGCACGACTTTCTTCATCCCAACCTGCCTTCTCCATCAATTTTACTAACATATCCTTGAGTGTCTTAGGTAGCTTTAATCCCGCCTCCTTGAGAAACTTCGTTCCATTTTTATCCACCCAACTTTTTCCGGCTTCCCCCGCTCCGAACTCATCTCTATCGCCATTACTAATAGATCTCAAGATCCAATCAATCCTGCGACCCATTTTCCGCCGTTCTCCTGACAGTCTTTTTATATTTTTTCGTGACGCCGATGCCAAGCTTGTACTTTCTCCTCTAAATTGTTAAAGGAAACCTGTTAGATATATCAAAGCAAGCTATATTTTTTTAGAAAGTTACCTAACGACGGATATCGCATTTACATCTCCAAAAGCTTGATCGAAGACCACGTTCCACACGTGGCAATTAAACCAAGCTTCAAGATTTGCGACTTTCAAGCTTCCACTTTGAATTTCTCTCACTCTATAAAAACAGATTTAGTCAATTCACCATTGATGCATTCAAAGGACTATAATAATATCTACATCATGTGCAAGCCAAGAAATACTTACAATGAATATAAAGCATAGATTATGTAATCCTTATCATGATCTTTTTCATGATCATAATTATCGTCAAACATCATTTCCTTTATGATCTTTCGAATCTCCTTCAAGCTCGTCTACAACAGGAAAAGAGATTGATAAATTGTCGCGGTACATATATCTTTGTCAGTAACATATAAATGAAGTATTACCTTGTCGACGAATTTGTTTAGAAATCCAGTGATTTCTTCTGAGAGCTCGGGTACCTGTGGGCCAGGGGCGTAATCAATTTCATCTAGTTCTGCCTCGTTGAAATGCTGGTTAATTATCCCGTCATCGACATCCAAAATAAAGGAATGAACGGCACTAGGAAATAAAAACGGCAATTTAGTACAATTTTGTTTTCCATAATACAGTTACTACCGAAAAATTATATGAACACTGACTGCTCAAATTTTAACTTCTTCCCCAATTCGAATAATTCTTCCTCGACATATTTTCCTGTTGAAAGTCTCCACATTCTTTCCTTTTTCATACCATTAAATGTTTGCTCAATTATCTGTCGGTGTTCCTCAGTGAGGGGGAACGGACCCGTCTACGTGGCTATGTGTTAATTTTGTTAAATATCAAGAACTAGAATTTACGAAAAAACTTACCTTTTTATTTTCTACATTATCTTTGTTGTAATCGTCATCTTCTTCAGATAAATTGGAACCTAATTCATAATAACCACCTACTTTTTTTCCAGTTCTCGTTCGACGTTGATTTTGTTCTGGTTGATATATTTGGTGTTCAGGTGTTCGTGGTGGTTCATTATTTACTTTTTCGATTTGGAGACTTTGGCGTTTGTACGAAGCATCTTCGTTTCCACTAGCTTGAACCTCAGGATGCCGTTTATTTATAGTGGAAATAACTTCATCGGAACTGGAGAACCTTGCTTCATTAAGAACTTTGACGCCTTCTATTACATAATTTTTCCCGGCATTTCTCTATTTTTTGGCAGAGATGGAACATAGTTAGTATCAATAAAGAATTATTTTTTGGTAATAGTTCTGTGTTAAAAAATACTAATATTATAATGCCACAAACTTTACTAACCTTTTCACGCTCAAGAATAATATCTTGAAAAATGATTTCATTTGCCGACGTTTATTATCTTTATTCCGTTAACGAATCGCAATGAGAGAGCACCGAAAATTTCAGCAAAACCTCTGGATCGTACTATATCATAAGATATAATTACAACTCAGAAGCGCATCATACTCATCACTTGGGCACCGAAAATTTCAGTAAAACCGCTGGATCGTACTATATCATAAGATATAATTACAACCCAGAAGCGCCCTTACACCTGATGTTGTTGATTAGTTTGATTAGTTACCTTGACATAATAAATATACCTGTTATACCATATACCATCTAAACCGCTCCAGTCTTCAGTGAATTGATGATTATTTCTTTTAAATCATTTAAAAAATGTTCATAATTCCATGTTTTTCTATCGTGAGTTTCAAAATATTTAAAACAGCCAGTAAATCCAATAAAGAGAATCAGTTTATCACTGAGAACAAGTCTGCAAAATTCGAATAGGATTCAGTCATTGTTTTTTAGGTAAAAAAATTTTTTTAGTATGCATCACGAGATATGGCAAACGTAACAATCAGCAGGTCGTTCGATTACATCATGCATGACGACCTTCTAATTTATTCTGCAATCGAATTTTATTACTAGACATATCGAAAATTTTCTTGGCAAAAGTGATCGGCGTGACAATTTGTCACGCATACATGATTTTTATTCACACAACAAAAAATATAAATCATTCGGGTAAAATTTATTACTTTTTCAGACGAAATTTAACCCCCCCTTCCCCCCCCCCCCTCATTTATAGAAAGAGTGGTTGACTAGCTCCTATATCGTGCATAATGGCATCGTTTTGCGATAAGGTTAAATTTAGCAATTCAGGTGTTAGATTACTACCGGAGATGGCTACTTCGTGGCTAGAAACGACATGGCTCTGATTCATTCTGAAGAATTAGCGTGAGCTAGCCTCTGGTTAATCTGTGGCCTCATAAGACGGTGGTTGAAGAGTTGATATTTCGATAGAGCCAGAATGACCAATATTTTGCTCAGGATTTTCCACACCAGGATTTTTTGTATTAGTGTTTATTGTATCACGGGGTAGAGATGGAGATGCTAACCGTCTTCGACTATCAATAGATGATCTTCGGCTTCTTCGATTACGCGGTGATATTTGGTCTAATACATGCTCAACTTCCCCAGTAGATGGCGCAGGTGTATTATTCCTTCCAATTCTACGTTGCCTACGGTTTGAACTATTTATATTACGAATTCTATCAAAATCATCCTCAGGCCTCTCCCAAAAATACGTACGGAATTCATCAAAATATTGTGCACCCGTTCGACTTCTTCGTGCTCTCCAATTCCCTGCCATATAATCACACATCAACTAATTGACATGAATTATTTAGCCATACTAGCTAAGACGTAAGCAAAAAATCTGGAAAAATTTCTTATGGTGTCATACTTACATTGTAATCCCGAACAAGATTCATAAACTTTTCTTTACATTTGTATCCATTGAAGCTCGTATTGTGATCTTGATTAATTCTGGTTGCGATGCTATCCCAAAATCTGATTCGATTCCTTCCAAGATTATGATATTCATCATTTCTATATCAATAAGTATACAGATTTGAGAATCAGTCCATTCAACCATTTTTCGATATTTGGGTTCGACAGATTTTTTTGCTTCGTTTTATAAGTATATTTCCGACTAACATAACCGCACTTCAACAGTACTTTAACCGCACTTTAGCCATATTACATTACGATATATTGTATAATTAATTATTTTACCAACCGCATTCCAACCGCACTTCGACCATACTTTAACCAGTATAAATCTACGGACTTTTTTCACGTAAAAGTAGTATAATTAACCGAATTCGTATGCCTCGGATTTGTTTATCTTGGACCGGGTGATCTCAAATGGTGGGTGTTGTTCATCCCATATCGATATGCTTATAATACACCCGAAATAGATTATGTAATGATTATCCCAAATGTAGATTCACACATCCGAAACATGTCAAAAATATCGCCACAAATAAATTTTTTAGAATCAACTCTAAACTACAATTCTCGTTACAATCCAATATGCATCTCTCCCATTTCCATTGTATACATCACTCGCAAAATATGATGATTATAACACTCTTGAAGAGAATCCAATCTCACTAAAATTGAATCATATATTCTTGAGTATAAAATTATTAAATCTAATTGGTCTAAATTTCTAAATACAATACAAATCACATATAACTTCCAAACACTACAAATAGATTATATAAAATGGCTAGCTTAAGCAAAAGATATAGAACCAATTGTACTGATACTGAATGAGATAAATATCTGGAGATGGGTATTATTTCATCAAATGAAACTCCTACTAAATGGATGAACCAAATTTGGACTTGCTTACAATATTTTAGAGAGAATGATCTTCTATCTATTAATAACAAAAAATATCTTAAAGCCAGAAATTAATAATATTGATCTGAGGTTAATAGATTTGGAAAAGCTATATATCTGAAATTGAAATTGCTATCTGCTTCTCTTGTAATCAATTAATATATACTGGAAAATAAATAAAAAATATAGGTAATTATAATAATATAGAAATAAAAAGATATTGGATTACTTATTATATAGAAAATATCTTTTGTGATATAAATTATAATGAATATTTACTGAAAATCAAATAAAAATTGATTTCAGAATATATTTATAATTATAAGTATGCATTATATTATTATAAATTATAAATACAGAATATAATTAAAAGAATTAAATATGCAAGAGAAATTATGAAAAAAATTTGAGTTATAAATATTATATTACAGAAATGACTTAAATATATATATATAAATCTAATAATTTCTGTATTTCAAAATTAATATTATATTATTAATTATTATAAATAGTTTGTAAAGAAATATGATAAGTTAATAATATATAATACAAATATTTATTTATCTAATTAATTTATTTATTAATTATATAACTTATTCATATATTTATCTTTAAAATAAAATTATCTAAGATATCTTTAAGAATTAATACTTTAGACTTTATTTTATTATCTCTAAAAGCTGATAATATTTTTTTCTTAATACTAATATAATCATAATATAATTATAATAAAAAATATATATCATGTTAATATTATAATATAATTATGATATAAATATATTTTTAACTATTTTTTTAGAATTTTATAAAATTTTTATTAAGATATATATAAATAAAATTTAATAAATTATATATAAATCTAATATAGCAATTATTTTATACTAGTAGAGATATATGATATAAATTTAGCTATTAAAGATTTTTTACAATATGAAATTATAGTTTATAATAGAAAAAAAGAATATTAATATTAAAGTCTATTATTACTTAGAAATTTATTATATATAATATATTATAAAAAAAATTATAATTACTATTTTTGCTTATATTTAATAAATATTTATTTAATTCATATAAAATTTTAAATATATATACTTGATAAT
>CAJVPS010001599.1:0-14812 GCA_910591765.1 Ambispora leptoticha | reverse complement strand
AGTGATAAAAAAATATTTTTATATTCATAAGACAGAAATAAAATAAATCCGAAATTTTATTTTTTAAAAAAATCGGGCGTTACTTTCTGTGGTGACTGTACATTCTTTCACTTATTACTTCTTTGTTTTTATTTAGAAACAAAATTTAAAGTCAGTGACGATAAGAACCAAAATACAAATATACAAAAAAACATTGCTATTAGGTGATAACACAACTTTAGCATCATCATTAATTGCATCCGCCACTAATAAGTAAGACCACCTGCGTGAAAACAAATATATGATTCGTTCCATTAGCGTATACATATACCTGAAGATTTGGTGAAGGAATAAAAAGGAGTTGAACATGCAGATCTTCTTGTTACTTTGAAGATGTTATTTATATTTATTTCTAACTATTACTAAATTCTTAAGATATATACTTTTGTATGATGATATAACAACCATCATAATTTAGCCCAGCACCAATATCAAGTAAGTGTAATGGAAATTAACCATCACGCACGCAATTATATGTCACCAAAAAATACATACCGTACAATCTATCAATAGAATTTTAATTTGTAAGAGTTTTGAACTATGCGTAGTTCCGCAATTTAAAACGTGTATACTATTTTGACTTTGTTTGTTAATCTTATAACTGGACTGTAATCGGGAAAACCTGTGATTATATGGAGTGTGATTATATAAAGTGTGATTATGTATAGGACTGACCATCAAAATTAAAAATTCCTTTCGCTTTGTGATAACTTTGCTTCCTCTTTTAATTCAATCGTCCAAATTATAATGTTCATTTGTATACAATTTCTAATTTATTGATTGATATTATTATCATTAACTAAAGTAAAGTTTATTGTATATAAAACATAGGATGGACTTGTTTATTGTTGCATTTCTTAATTTCTTCTTTCGCGCCAGTATACATATAAGCAGAAATTAAACGTATCGTTTATTTTCATTCAAGTTTGACAAAGTGAGTAAAAAGTCCAAATCTAATATTCCAAACTAAAATTTCCGACAATAGTCCAAGTGCCAATAGAATTATTATAGTTTATTTAATTTGAAGATTTGAACCGAGTTCAAGAAATGTGCTTGAATCAATCCTGAAATTTTTTATTCTAGTTCTTTTTTTTTATTTGTTTCTTTTCAGCTTTTTGAATATCATTATAATAATTACTGACTTTGCCAATGTCTTTTAAAGAGAAGAGCTTTTGTGGTTTGTTTCTTCTTTCGAAAACTTTTATTAAAATAAGTTTATATATTTATAATAAAAAAAATAGATTCTAAGTCTTATCTCTTTTGTCTATATAGTACATTATTTTTGATAATAATTATAATTTCATTATCAGAGTCTTATTTTTAATGTTATGAATTTATTCAAGATTTATGATAATATATTTAATTTTAGAAGCTTATTAGTTTATAATATTTACATAGTCCTTAATTTCACATATTTGTATTTTTTTACTTATATTTTATTAGTCTCTTTTATTAGTTATTTTAATATAAACTTATATTTATTTACGCAAGACATAATTCAAAAAGATCCAGATATTCATTAGCTCTCAATTGTACGGTAAGACTTCCTTTTTTGTCACAAAATTCTGAAATTCCATGTACGCAATTCATAAATAAATTTCTGTGAATTTAAAGCATTTAACGGCAAACTTCAATCAAGTAAAATAATTATAAGTCATACGACAAATTTTAAAATTGATTGATTGTAAAAAATTTTATTATTAATAAACAATGATACATTGTGCGCATGCTAACACAAATGTTGAGTTGCGCTTTATAACGATAGGCGTAAGTTCATTTTCTGCTTTTCTGATTCTTTCAATAATGGTATATCCTGACAAGTTGCATATTAGTAAAAAATTTAGTATATGTTAGGGCTTATATCTGGGACACCTTAATTTTAAATACATGTATAACAACGATTATGTTACTTTGTATGCAAGTGGATTCGGAATGCTCCTTGCTTATTAAACATACGATAAAATCATTAATCCTATGCATGTTTAGTAATAAATAATCTTTTTTTAACAATAAGCGAACTTAAAGATACTATCGATAGTTAGTTTGCCTTGCGACATGCATTATTAATTATTAAATTTAACAAGATTTTCGATCTAAACGAGTTTGAAATTATCAGTAATATCTTGGATAACGAAATTACATGTATTACATGTAGTTTCCTGCAAGACATGCATATAAAAGATTTCTACATTACAAGGTCTTGCAACTTTTTACGAATCGGAAAACGTGGTAGTTTTATTGTGTCAATTGGTCGAATTGCACCATACATGTACATGTATTTGATCTCGTTGTATTAACCAAATTTATAAATAAGCCACGCTTTACACATGTCGTAATAGTCAATTTATTGGGCACACACAGTGTGCATGTATGTCTAACATTATCGCTATTCGTTGATTACAGATAAACCTTCCTAAATGCACCTCTATAAATGCATACCTTCTCTAATGCACGGTGTGATTCAGTTCTAAGCCCTTAAATTGTTTTACTTGCTATAAATGCACACCCGCCATAAATGCATGCTCATGACTGGTCCCAAGGGAGTACATTTAGAGAGGTTTATCTGTACAAGAACGTATAGATCGTAGAAAATGTTATATTTTTATTATTTCTTCATATTTTTCTATTATCTCACTCGAGAATTTTACTTTTTCATATTGTTTATTGTGTCTGCCCATTTTCTTAATTCTTCACACACTTGTGCGGGTTCCACGATTATGACTTTCTTTAAATTATTGAATTTTGCTGATATTAAAGGTTGAACAATTTCAAACTCTTGCAATTTATATACGGAATGAAATTCTATAGAATTTAGATTGATACATTTTGCTAGCCCTTCCAAAGGTCTACATCGAGCAAAGCTGACCACATTAAAGATGACATGTTGGAGAGTGTTCGCCTGTGTGGCCAATGCATCCACAATTAATTGTGTTTTCAGATCTTTTCGATGAGCATAATGCGAAAGCTTAAAGTATTGTAATTCGTTTTGCGCACAAATTAACCTTGCCAGGTTTTCGTCGTCCGTCAAATCTTTTCTATTAGATTGTTTAGCTCTTCGCCAGCGCACGAGATCAATTTCAAGCGAATGCTTTTTAAAAATTGAAAAAGCAAAGTAATATTAGCAAATGATCAAGAAAAATCATTAAAGGTTTTAATTTAATTGTATACCAGTTTTCGGCAATTTCCTGCAGCCCATTGGAATAATAACCCTCTCGGGCATTTACTATCGATATATAATTCTTTCAAGTTCTTTGTTAATTCGAGATACTCTGGATCAACAAAACGTAGAAAAGGATCAAATTTTTTCTCACATGTCAAGTTTAACGAGACAAGTTTCACTTCTTTACGAACAAACAATCTCAGTAACGTCTCAATAATCAAATTCATTAAATTGGTGGTGTCATTTATTTCAACTTTAGCATTTCCCCGATTAGCAATAAGATTTTTCACAGCCACAATCACTCCACAATATTTCAAATGCACCAACACCGATGGGATTTCAAAGATTCGATTTTCAACCTTTGACGGGATTTCAATACCGGCATCCAAAAGTTTTTGTTTTTCAGCGTCGTCTCCATCTTCCAAAAAAGATAAATAAGTTTTGATTATTCGGAAATCGTGAGAATAATGAAATGGTTGTTTCCAGAATGTAAAGATTGTGTTTGCACACCAACGTTTATTTACTAATAATGTCTGTTGTAATGTGTATCTGCCGAGATACTGAAATATATCTTGCAGAGTTTCGTTTGGAAGCGTGGGAACGGGTTTGGTAAATTTGATTATTTTTTTGGTTTCCGACATTTTACCGATACCGATACATGTACATGTAATAATAATAATAAATAATAATAATAATAATAATATCGATAGTTGTTAATATTAAGTTTACGCATTATTCGTTAATTGCGTAACATTAGTAACATTGGGAGCATTAGTCAAACGCCAATAATAATAGTTACATGTTCATGAACATGTACCAGTACGATTACCAACTAACACAGTAAATTAAATCGATCGAAATACAATTGTACATAAATAGCATTAGACACATGTACATGTACAATTTCACGCCAAACTATTTTCTGAACCAGTCAAATTAACACTCTATCTCTATTAATTTTATGGTTCATGATTTTATATGTATTTCGGATCTTTCATGATTTTATTTTTATCAACTTATATTCAAAACAAATTAATTTTATATGGCACTGGTAAATATTTTATTTAGATTTAGCAAAAATCTGTTTATCTATTTAACGTTAATAATATGTAATTTAACATAATACAAAACTTAAAAATCCAAAAAACAGAATAATTCACACTATATTATAGAAGAACGTGTCCAAACGATTGAAGATCTTGATAGAAAGCGAAGAGCTCTATTCCAAGAAATTGATAATACACAGTTTAGTTGGTTTCATATCCGAATATGTATAGGTAAATTTCAAATCGCTGATTTGTTTGAATTATTAAAATGATTACAATTCTAAATCATTTTTGCTATGTTTCTAGTAACTGGTATAGGATTCTTTACAGATGCCTATGACCTATTTGTCATAAACCTGGTATCAGCAATGCTTGGTGTCACATATTTTGGAGGCGATGGCGAAGTGCCAAAGAATATTGATTTAGGCCTGAAAATGTCTGCTGCAGTTGGAACATTGCTCGGACAAATATTTTTTGGATTAGCGGCTGATCGATATGGAAGAAAAAAGGTAATAATGCATTTCATAAGTTTAGCTTGTATTTGTTCCTTTTTTTCTTATAATAATAAATACATGTAACAGATGTATGGATACGAGCTTAGCATAATGATCATTGCTACTCTTGGACAATCTCTCTCTAATTCAACTTTCTCGATGCCAATTTATGTCTCGATAATAATATGGAGAACTATTCTTGGAATAGGGATAGGTGGTGATTATCCTATGTCTGCTGGTAAGTATCGATTCAATTATTTGGATTATTGAATAAAAATAGGAATTTAATAACCTTTAATCGGCCGGCGCATAGTAATAACAAGTGAATTCGCAACAAAGCATAGAAGAGGTGCTATGATGGCAGCTGTATTCTCCACTCAAGGTTTCGGAATATTAACAGCGGCTGTAACTGCGGTCATTGTGCTGGCAATCTATAAAGATGATATTCACAGAGATCCATTGTATGTGGATTATGTATGGCGTATAGTAACCGGAATGGGAGTTATTCCTGCAAGTATAGCACTTTATTATCGATTGACAATACCGGAGACTCCACGCTTTACGATCGATATAGAACGAAATATCGATCAAGCAGCGAATGATTTCCGGTCGGTGGTGAAGCAAGGAAGAGCACCAGTTCCATTGGATGATTATACTTCACCCTATATAGATGTTCCAAAACATAGCTGGCAAGATTTTAAAGAGTATTTCGGAAAATGGGAAAATGCTAAGGTTTTAATCGGGACTAGCCTAAGCTGGTGAATTAACTTTTTCTTTGCACATATATATCATCATCTAGTAAAATATCGAGACAATTAATATATGTTATTTTTTTTTACTAGGTTTTTGCTTGATGTTGCCTTCTATGGAATAGGCTTGAACAACTCGATTATTTTAAATGCAATAGGATTTAGCAATTCCCCACACCCATATGAGCTTTTGTGGAATCTCTCAGTCGGCAATATCCTTGTTACTATGCTTGGTACTGTTCCAGGATATTGGTTTACAGTAATTTTTATAGATAAATGGGGTAGAAAAATGATTCAGCAAATGGGTTTTGCGATCTTAACTGCACTGTTTTTGATTCTTGGTTTTGGGTGAGTGTTTTAATTGAACCTCAATAATTAATGTCTCAACGATTCACTGATGCCTATATTTTATTCGAATTAGCTACAATACGATCAAAGATACATCGCTAGTTATATTCATTACAATTTTTGCGCTCGCTCAGGTAAATAATAAAAACTACGAAATAATCAAAATTATTTCATACTAATGCCCAGTTTTTCAAAAAGTAGTTCTTCCTAAATTTCGGTCCAAATTCGACAACCTTTATTCTACCAGGCGAGGTTTTTCCAACACGTTATCGATCAACGGGACACGGAATCTCGGCAGCATGGGGAAAATTCGGAGCAATTATAGCACAAATAGGCTTCATTCAACTAAAAGATATAGGCGGAGTGAACCAATTTGTGGATCGTTTGCTACAAATTTTCGCGATTTTTATGTTTTTAGGATTCCTAACGACTTATTTCCTAATACCTGAGACGAGACAGAGGTCATTAGAACAATTATCAAAAGAAGAACAAGTGGGATTTGTAAAGGAAAGGATACGACCTGAACCTGCGGTAAAGTTTCCAGAAGATTATTATGATGAATATGATTTCCCTATGCAACAGCAAGTAGTGGCAGGCAGCAGTAGAAATTTTTCTGGATATGACTTCGATCAATAACAACAAAATTATCCTTTAAAGTTTAATGAAATACATGAACTGTGTAAACACGTCCAGATCTGATTTGAATCACGGGTATAGTAGGGAAAAATGTATTGGACCTAATTACATGTATCATTAATATAATCAAAGGCAAGCTGAATACAAACAGTGTGATACTGTATGTGAATTATGTAATTATCCTCATGTTCATTTAGTTTTAAGAGAAAAATATTCATTAATAGATCAATCTTAGTTCGAGTATTAAGAATTTATTTAGCTAAAAAAAGAGTATTGTAAAGTTTTTAAAAGGTCAATGGACAAGAAAATTCTACTTAGAATTTTTCAATGGGAGCGTTTTTAGTATTATTCATAGTAACGATAAATATTTTGTTTCTTTTTAAAAATAAGCCATATTAATGGGGGGGGTGGACATTGTGACTAGTCAGGAACGTAGTTAGGGCTGAGATTAAATATTGGACACACTTATATAGTACATGTAAATATTGTCTTGTATGCAATTAATTTAAATGCTGTATGCAAAACTCAAGTTATATCATAACATTTTTTTACGCTTGAGCGAGCGCATAATTGAAGCGTCCACTTCAGAACATGATTATTGTATCCGAAATATAAATTGCGCCAGTTTGATAAAAACACAATTAGTAACTTAGAATTATCGCTGAAGTTGGCAAAATGAGAAATTTTAATTATAAATTCAAACAATAATTTTAGAAATAAAGAATCAACTATCCGAAACACAGTTCATTGTATTAATACTAATTTTAAAAGGAAATCTTTTCCATGTTATGAATTCGTAAACAAGTTACTGGTGAACATAGTTATAGCGATAGATAAAAGAAATGCGAATAAATGAGTGCCGTATCTGTAAAAAAAAACCGAAAATCTATTATAATATACATGTATACCACTATAAATGCCAGTTGATCTAGTCCAGATTCGATCGATTTGACTGCATTTTTCTTTGATACTATGAAGACTAAAGGGACTACTTGTTGAATATCTTGGTGGTGAAGGAATTCCTAATTCATATTAATTTAATATAAATCTTTACACTCCAGCCTTTTTCAGCTCCCAAAAAAAGCACAAATTTTGGTTTAATTTTATCTGTCACTTTTTTTGGCTTCATCACTTATCCGAGATAAAGTTAGATATAAAACTGCGTTCACCTGAGCATACAATAAGTTCTCTTTAAATGTCCAATTTTGCAAGAATCGAACTATCAGCTGTTATAGTTATGAATTTTTTAACTGTTGAACAAGTTTAAGAGATCTTTCATTTTTGCTAATGAGTAGATGCATGGTATGATTATTAGACAAAAAGTTCTTTTCAAAATATTTGATTAATCTTATTATTTTTATAAATAAGTGCTTTCGAAACCTATTTGTGAGGTAAACGCATTTATTAATCGAAAACGTCTTTTGGAATTTCAAAAGGAGTGGACTTTATGTATAATAAAAATCTTCGATTTATGTAACAAAATAGAAAATTATGATTATGTCTTTAGTTTTTCGTGGTTTCGTAGCGGTAATTTTAATCGTGTTAGCTGACGCTCATTAGCTCGTTTATAGATAAAATGAATTTGAGTATCCATTTTCGGAACGGATAGAATCATCGTTCTCAAAGATTCAATTATTATTTGTTATATTCAAAGTTTTCGAAAAATCAATTGTTTGATCAAAATCACTTGAACTTATAACTTTCCTAGGATATGCAGTAATCCTAACGAAAAGTTTGCATGCATTAAATTGAAATTTATTATTTCGATAAATATACTCTGATATGCCGAACTTAAGTTTCAGTCACTAATCTTTAAATCTATCTAAATTTATGTATTAGACATGTAAAGTAGAAACTGTGAACTTAAATTTGAGGTTTTAATTTTATTACTACGGTTTATACGCTCAAAGTATAAATATAATTATAGCACCATATGGAAAATAATACAAATGTTATTATTAGTTAATAAATTTGGGAGATACATGTATCGATGGTTTTTCGAATAGAACATATCGATGTTTTTTCATATGGCGGCGTTAATCATTAAACATGAGTAAATTAAAATCTGGTGTTACATGCATGACTCGGACGCGCCCAACAATGCATGTTATCAATCTCATCAATCCAATAAAAAATTACGCAAAGTAAATGAATAAATATTCCCACATTCCGAATTCTTTGTAATTCATTCAGCCAATCATTGAAATAATTATGTTATATCAGATAAAGCGGGCGGAATTTCTCAATATAAAAATGGCATATAATCTTGAATTTTCATGAAAAAATGGCCTCATTTATTGCAACAATTATCGACGAGGACAAAGGAGTTGATTCTTCTGATCCTTTCGAACCTAAAGAAACGGTCTTAGAATTTGCTTTACCTTCTACTTCCACGAGCGTCATTAACAATAATAGCGACAATAACAACAATAGTAAACTTTTTGATAATGTTGCCCAAACTTCAGCATTACATAGAAATAACTCAGAATTATCATTAAGAATTCACGCTGCTACACCGCCGCCCTCCCAATCAGTAGTAAATAGCTCAAATACATTGTTGGCTCGTAGCCCGTCTCTCGACCCATCATATCTTCAAACTAGAAGGAAGTCAGATGAAGAAATAAAGAAAAAAGGAAAAAAAGTGCAAGCATTTTATCGAGATCAAAATGATCTCATCGATAATTTGATTACACCCATCAATAGTTTAGAGCAACGTGAGCCATATAATTTAAAGGTGATGAATATTTTAATCAATTTATAAAATAAAAGTTTCCTTCATCACTGAAAGTCATTTGTTATATTAAATTAAAGGTCAAAATAGCAGTCAATGGATCCATGCTTGTCAATATTCTTCTTTTCGGCCTTCAATTATATGCTGCCATCGTATCTTCCTCATTATCCCTATTTGCTACGATGGCTGATTCATTTATGGACATTTTGTCTAATGGTACTCTGGTATATACGACACGAGCAGCGAGTAAAAAAGATCTTGTCAACTATCCAAGTGTAAGTGTTTGTGATGATAGTTTATGATATGAAGATGCTAATATTTAACAAAATACACGTTGTTCCATCAATAAAGGGAAAAGCTAGAATGGAGACTACCGGAATCATCATCTTCTCTACCCTTATGAGCACATTGTCACTTCAGATTATTGTAAGTTTTTTAATTGATTAGTTGTTATAATTCTCAAATTCATCCTTTACAATCATAAATAGATTGAATCAATCAAATCGTTAACTGGTGCTACACATACAAGACCACATTTAACTTTTTGGCCCATTCTTTGCGTCGCTGTTGCGTTAGGTGGATGATTTTTTCTTGTTCATCGTTCATTGATTTATTTATTAATCACACTCAAATAATTTAAGTTTAATTTCGTATCCAGGAGCAAAATTTTGTTTATTCCTTTATTGTTACACTTGCAGAAAATATCCGTCAGCTGCAATCCTTATGTTGGACCATAGAAATGACATGATTATAAATTCGTTTGGCCTGACAATGTCTCTGTTAGGTGATTATATCGTATGGTGGCTTGATTCAGTTGGTGCTATTCTAGTAGCGATTGTAATTCTGCGGAGTTGGGTTTCAACTGCGAGAGGTTATTAATATTTTATATTAATTCTAGTATGCCGTGAAATTACATTTTTTGACTTTGTCTTTTTTTTATTAGAACATGTTCAAATGCTCGTAGGAAAAAGCGCAGATCCAGCAGTATTGCAACATTTAACATACATTGGTAATTTATTATCAACACTATTATTTTTCATACTTTACGACGATGACGACGACGAAATTAATTATTGATCATTTAATAGCTCTCACGCACAACGAAAAAATCTTGCAGGTTGATACATGCCGTGCCTATCACGCCGGAAACAACATCATTGTCGAAGTTGACATTGTGATGGATCGTAATATGCCACTTTGGGAATGTCACGATATCAGCGAAAGCTTACAAGAGAAACTGGAAAGTTTGCCAAATGTTGACCGTGCTTTCGTGCACGTTGACTATGAGACTAGTCATAAACCTGAACACCAAAAACATCAAAAGAGTGATTGATTGTGTGTGTGTGTGTATACTTAAATGAATTCTTTTTTTTTTGTTTTTTTTGCAAAAACAGACTTGTAAAATTGTTATGATGTATTATCAAAAATAATGGATCGATTTTTTTTTTCTTGAACTTTTAAATGGACAATTTCATGAATTTAATTTTATTTGAGGAATCAACATATAAAAGTAAATACAATCTTTAAACTGAGGAAAGACCCTTAGGAACAATTTCAATCCAATAACCATCTGGATCAGCAATAAACGCGATATTATTCATAGTGCCTAACCCGGAGGAAACCATTAGCGTTAAAGCATTTAATTCAAAGTCAAAATTCAGGAATTCGTATAATTTTACCATCTTGAAGTCGCTTGATAAACGTGACTTCTTTCTCTTCAAATCGAGCGCATGCTGCCTCGATATTATCGACAGTTATAGCAAGATGACCGAATCCACGACCAGGATCTTTATTTCCACTGCTATAGTGAAAGTTCTCGTCGTGCTCTGTTCCCCAGTTGCTTTGTAATAAATGAACTTTTTAGATCAAGCAATCAATAGTTCAATTTTTTGATTATCTCAGTGAAAAAATTGGTGCATACTGGGTTAATTCCAATACGGCTTCACGATTGAAAGTATAAGCTTTCCTCGCTTGTTCCGCTTCCGGGAGCTCGCCTTCTGGTACATAGGCGAGGAAGTAAAGTGTAAATTTACCACTCTCATAATCTGCCCGATTGATCAGTCTATTTATTTTTAATAAAACATCACGCAATTTTTCTCATTGAGATGGGAACCAAAAAAAGTTACAGAAAGCCATTTTGTGATCTAAACAAACTTCATTCCAAGAACATCTTGATAAAATTGTAGTGACGCAACCGGATCCTTTACTCTAATCATTGTGTGATTCTAAATTCGACAAAAAAAGCACCGTCGTCGTCATTATCCTTAGCATGCCACAGGTCATAATAAAACGCTATAAAAGATATAAAGAAAAACATCTTACAAAACGATAGGTAGAAATATCTGTGCTCATCTTGATTTTGGGAGTGTTGAAAAAAAAATTCAAAGATGACAAAGTATTCTTTTTATCGCTATATATACACATGTATATAGCTACCGTTACGTCATGGATCATCAAAATATTTCATAGTGTTAACTTTACGGCAATCAATCAAACTAAAAAAGGTTCTTATGAAATGATCAGAATGAACAACTTTGAGCGTTTGCTTTTGATTATCGTTATTCGTTATGTACGGTTTAGTTTGTATCCTTGTTGGGGGGGGGGGGGTTTATTGACCAATCAGAGCAATAAAATTGTAAATGAAAAAAACTACGTAGTAAAAATCATATAATGACAACTATTTCTGTTTACAGCATAATAAAAGTATCTTCTTTATTTAAATAAACCAGAGATTCGCTAGAATAGAATAATTTGTCACAAACAGAATAATTTATAAATAGCAAAGAATTTGTTCAGCTGATCAATAAGAATTCGACGAACGAACACACATCGGATCTGTAATTCCGTGAATTAAATGAGTTTCTATATATGGTCGGATCATAAAGTCCGCTTCGAAGTCTTTGTCTTTTTAACTTACAAATGAGATGACACGACCGTGATCATTGAAAACTTCATAAAATAACTTTAGAATTTTTACCAGGAGAATTTGGTTTTTTTTGACAATTTCTTCTTTTTTGAATAAATCTGAGAATCAAACAATCTTTTCTTTTAAGGATCGTAAGCATGTCTTTATCGCGACTAGATTCCCTTCCAAAAAGTGAGCCACAGCTTACCAAAACTAATAACAAAAGAATCACAAAACGAAACAATCATTCAAGATATAATTTCGATTCATTACCTTCGATTTCCAAATGTCCTATTGATGATAATGACAGCGCAAATGCAGATGACCAATTCTTACTTCGCGAAACTTCTGATCCTAAGTTCTCGCAAAAACCACTTTGTGATCGTTGTGACGTGTCAAAAGAACGAGTGAAAACTCTTAATGAAAGCTTTGGAAAAATTGAGGCTATAATGGATGCGTTAGCCAAAACTACTACTGGAGCTGAATCGTTAAAGAATCATGCGGCAATGCATGAAGGATATTATCCAGATAAATCCGATGAGGAAGAGCAGAGTAAAAATTTTAATCAAGATTTTTCTAATTGTAGTTTTGAAGATTTGAAGAATCTTGCTAACCTTGCATACAGTATTTTTTTTCCGATTGCCGGCAATTCATCATAATCGTAAAAATTTTGCATATCGATATGAAATCATCAATTTTTTAAGTTTCTATATTCTTTTCTTTTGAAATTTAAGTATTATCTTTCCCTTATCTTTCATTTACTCGATTTAAGTATTATTTTATATATTTTAAATATTTATTTCACTTATGTCATCTATACCATACAATATGTCAAATGATTTGATGTAATATAACATTAGATTTAGTAATTAAATATTATACACTATTCTACGATGAATTTAAATAATTTTTTTAGAATAAAAGAGTTCTTTAAGATACTCTTTTAATGAATGGAAAGAATACATGTAATTGTGAAGAATAAATAAAATATAATCGTAATTTCATTATCTAGAAAGTAAAGTTGATACAATCTGACAGAAACGATTAAAGAAAATAAGACTTTCAATACATTTTTTGTTTGAATTAAAATAAATAACAAGCAAATAATACTTGATAAAGCTTCGTAGAAAATCACATTGTAATTGTACATGTATAATACATGTACAATCACTGCGCTAAATTGCTCGAAAAGAATAGATAAGTGCGCCGAGGATCTATTAGCGTTAGATTCTCAGCACATTATCCCTATTGTGAGTGAAGCTGGTATTACCTCTTACAATTCTGTTGAATATTGACGCAGACAGAACAAAGATAAGTCTTGATTCTGTGAGAAAATTCTTTGTCAGTGCGAGTCAAAGTTAAAAATTCTTGATAAGCTCTGCATCTTTTCTTCAATTATCATCGCACATTTTTGCATTCTTCATTCGCTCACTTCCGATAGGTCTGCAAAAGCATTCACTTGAACATACAGAATCTACCTGTAGGAATATTATTTCAAATGAAAAGAATGCAGGTCAAATGATGGATCTCAGAACTTTTGCTATTCCAGTACAGCAACCGATATTCTTGAGTCAATAGATACACTATACAATTATCCTATTGAAGTCTAACTGTATCGATATACGATGAGCTCATCCTAGTATATAATACTTAATAAAGTAATGACTCAAAAATTTTAAAAGCTTAGAGGATTAGAACTATTAACATTAAGAGAACTATTTTTAATTCCAAATTTCATTATTAAATTGCGAAGAGCTCAAAAAACGAAATTCCATATAGTTACAACAGAGATAATTGCTTTAATAGTTGGATACGGATACATTACATGTACATATATATGCATGTTAGAAAATTATTAGCCACTTGAATGCAATTAATTGAGTCAAATAATTTTGATTATATGTAGGATAGCACATTAAAATATTCAGAAGCTGTAAATGAAATTTTGTTTTTAAATTCAAGAAAAACCTCAAGATTATTGTTATCATAGTAACATAAATTTCTTTAATTTCATAATTTTTTGAACTTGAAAAATTCAACCAATCAATCAATCTTTAGAAGACATGTGATTTTGAATAATATAATTGGTGTATCAGTTATAGATTCAGTCATGATTCAACAATATTTTTGCAATGTTCTTGCAATATTTTTGCAATATTTTAAATTAATAAATTTAGCTTTTGATATTATAACCAATCACTTATTCGTGTGATGCAGTAGACATGGTGCAGTAATCATCAATTACTACTAAATTGGACAAATAAGTAATTCTTATTAATTAATCTTATTTATAATTAATTCTAAGATTATTAATGAATAATTAGTCCTGAAATCAATAATAGTTCACAAATAGTTTAATAATGGTTCAAAAATACTTCAAAAATGTTTTAATAATAAATTTCATTTATTTTTATCATTTATTATTTCTTTTTAGAATATATATCTTATCTTTTCATTTTATTTCATCATTTATATTATTATTTAATTTACCACATATATCTTATCTCTTATTTTTACTTATTTATTTATTGATTTTTTGTTCTAAAGATTATAATTATGATCTAGAGTAGTAAATAAGTTTAGTTAGAAACTTATAAAATCTCAAAGATGTATAAATATCTCTGCTTTGAGATCTGAAATAAATATACTTGAATAATAATAATTCAATTATCTTTTGAAAATACTTGAGTTATACTTATCTTGT
>CAJVPS010001598.1:0-14814 GCA_910591765.1 Ambispora leptoticha | reverse complement strand
GAACTTATTTTCTAATTTCTGATTTGAGTTCTCTTTTATAAGTTTAGATTTTATATTCTTTTGAATATTTATTTTCAAGATCTACTTTACAAAATAGATTAATAAATTTGTCAGTATATTTTTCTATAGTATTAGTCTATTACAAGATTTTAATTTTATTTTGCTATTGATTAATTCTTTCTCAGATATGAAAATGCATAATAAATTGATAACTAAAACTATGTGACTAGTCTTGATTATTATTCTGGTATTATTTCTTTTTTTTATTATATTATAAGATAGCAGTATCTTTTAGATATCCTCTAACTAGTTGTACTTTTTTGGCATTTGTAATATTATTAGCTTATATAACAATATTAAAGTCTTTTAGTTATTCAGTTAAATTTTGATTATTTTCTTAATATTTTCTAATAGAAATAATAAACTTTTCTATAGATTGAATATTCTGGTTGGTCATATAGTCAGCAAGTATTTCAAGAGCTTGAATAAGATTATTTAAGTTATTTGATTAAGCTATTTGATTATCTTCTTCTAAATTAGAAGAATTATTATTTTCTTCTGATTCTGGAGTTAATATAAGTTATACTAGAAAAATAGAGGTGACTTCTAAATTCTTAGTTTTAAAATAGTATCTATTAATATTACTATTAATAGAAGAAGTTTTTGGTTAAAAGATAAAGTCTTGATAGATGAACTATTAGTAAAATTATTCAATTAAATCAAGTTATTCTTCTTGAATATTAATATAGTTAAATATAAAATTGTTTACTAGTTGAACTATTTTTTTCTTAATTGGCTAATATGTATTTTACTAAGATCAAGTTGAAGTAATTCTTAAAATAATAAATATATAACTTGATTAATTGATATTATTTCAATATTTTTTGTGAGCAAATGAAAGATATAAAATTATATAGTAATTTGGAATTAAAGAGAGACAAAAGTCTTGAATAGATATCCTAATAGGATAATCAGAAATTTGATGTATTTTCAAATAATAATTAATTAATAGTCCAATAAAAAAATAATAATTAGTTATAAAAACTCAAGATATAAATATTTATTAATTATAAATGAAAGAAAGAAAAGGATATACAAAAGAATATAAAAGAGTTTAAATAATAAGAGATCTCTGAAAGATTTATTTCTACAGAGAGGGTATCAAAAATATATTATTACAAATTGGTGAGTTTTTATTTGAATTTATCTTAACAATATAGGATTGGAGAGACTGAATTAATTAAAGATAAAGAAAGAGAAATTAGATTATATTTTTAATAATAGTAAAGATTTCTAAGACCTGTGTCAATATCTATGAATATTATCTTAAAAAGAGTAAAATAAATAAAGAAAAAATAAAATAAATCAAAGAAATTATAAAAATTAGCTTAGTGAAGTCACTAGTAATCTATATAATTCAAGAGTTGGAATAATTAAATAGTAAAGTTATTGTTAATTAAAGAAGGCTATAACTAACAAAGAAAACTATAACTAACAAAAAATAAAAACTAAAATATGTAAACTAAATAACTAAAACAAAATAGAATATAACTTATTTATAGTAAAGATCTTTTATCTTAAAATAATAAAATAAAAAGTATGACTTATTTATAATAGAGATCTTCTACTTTTAAAATAATATCAAAAATCAAAAATTAATATAATATTATAATTCAAAAAATCCAAAAACAATTTTGTATGGTTAAAGAAATAAAACTGAGTAAAAGAAAGAATACTAGTATAATTAGAAAAGGAATCTTTTAAAAAGATTACTATTATTATAATAATATGCTTTTTAATTATATTTTTCAAATAATTCAATTCAAAACTATTTATTTCAAGCTGGAATAGCAGATTTTTTTATATATTTTTCAAATATATAAATTGTTATAATATTATTAATTAATACTATTTAATATATAAAATATAATTAAAGTATTATAGTATAAATAATTAAAAATATATATGTTAAAGTATATTAAAAAATATTAAAAAATATTGAAAAATATTAAAGTATATAAAAAGATATTGAAAGATGTGAAAAGATATTAAAAGATATGAAAAGATATTAAAAAATATAGAAAAATATAAAAGGACATGAGAGTACATAAAAAAATATCAAAGAATATTAAAGAATATGAAAAGATATTTACAATTGATATCCAAGTATAACTATTTTATCAAAATTAAAAATGATCTTCTATATACTATTCTATTATGTATATAAATATCATATTATAAGTAATTTAAAAATATAAATTCCAAATAAATAGAAGATATAGTTTAAAAATAGAAATGTAATAATAAATATAGTAAAAATAAAGATATGATATAAAAAATAAGGATATTTATAAGAGAAATATAAAATTATAGAAAAATATAGTTTTTTATAATCAAGAAAAGATTAGAGAATTAAGAAATTTTATATTACTATAGTAATAATATTATCATGATAATAATATTTATCTTATAATTATCTTAAACTCTTTTATCTTAATAAAATTGCTTTTAATTATCTTTTTTATCATAATAGATTATATCTGATTATTATATATTTTTTATATCTAAAAAATATAAATAATAAAGATTCTCTATTTAAAATAAGTTAAATATTATTTTATTTAATTAAAAAGATTTTGCAAGTTTTTTTATATATAAATCTTTTTAATATATTATTATAATAAATCTGATAAGTAAATTTTTACTTGAATTTATCTTAATAATATTAGATTAGAAGAGACTAAGTTAAATAATAAATAAAGAGAGATAAATTAGATTATAACTTCAATATTGATAAAATTTTCTAAAATCTATATTAATATCTATAAATATTATTTTTAAAATAGTAAATTATAAAAAAAAGAATAATTTAAATTAAAAAAATTATAAAGATTAATAAGTAAAATTACTATTAATTAATTATAATTAAAAATTTATAATAATTAATAAGTAAAGTCACTATTAATTAAAGAAAATTATAACTAAAAAAAAATAATAACTAGAATAAATAATAAAATAACTAACTAAAATTATATGACTTATTTATAGTAAAAATCTTCTACTCTTAAAAATAAATAAAATTAAAAGTATAACTTATTTATAGCAGAGATCTTTTACTTTTAAAAATATAAAATCAATATCTCAAATTAAAATTAATATAATATTATAATAAAATCAAAATTAACTTTATATAGTTAAAAAAATAAAATCAAGTAAGAGAAAGAGTACTAGTATAATTAATAAAGATTATTATTATTATGATAATAAATATATTTTTCAAATAATTTAATTTAAAACTATTTATTTCAAGCTAAGATAACAAATTTTTTTATATATTTTTTGAATATATAAATTATTATAGTATTATTAATTAATACTATAAAAATATATATTAATATACTTTAAAATTGAAATATTTTAACTATAAAATTTATATAGATTGAAATTTAATTATTTTATTAAAACTAATATTAAGATAAAATATTAATAATATCAAGAATGAAATATAATTAAAGAAATTTATAACTATTATTACTATAGTAGCATAAAGATTCTTAATTTCTTAATCTTTTTATGATTATGCAAAATCACATTTTCTTATAATTTTTATTTATTTCATAATTATTTCTATTTTTACATTATATAATTATTTCTTATTACTATATTTATTATTATACTTCTATATTTAAATATTATATTTTATTTATATTTGGAATCTATATTTTTATATTACTTATAATATGATACTCATATATATAGTAGTGTAATATAATAAAAGATCATTTTTAATTTTAATAGAATAATTACATATTAATTACAGATGACTTTTCATGACTTCTGATAACTTTCCATAACTTCTCATAACTTCTAATAACTTTTCATGACTTCTCACAACTTCTAATAACTTTTCATATCTTTTCACATACTCTAATGACTTTTCATATCTTTTAATGATTTTTGATATCTTTTAATATATATATTTCTAAAATTTATACTATAATACTTTAAATTATAACATGTATATTAGATAGTATTAGCTAGTAATATTATAATAATTTTTATATTCAAAAAAGTATAAAAGAATCTGCTATTTTAGCTAAAATAAATAGTTTTGTCAAGATTTATTTGAAAAGTATAAATTATATTAGTATTCTTTTATAGTTTTGTTTGAATTATTTGGAAAATATAATTTGATTATACTAGTATCCTATCTTGCACTCAGTTTTATTTCTTTAACCATATAAAATTGATTTTGAATTTTTGATTTTGAATTATAATATTATTTTGATTTTGATTTTGAGAGTAGATGACCTTTACTATAAATAAGTCATATTCTTGATATTCTTTTTATTTTATTTATTTTGAGAATAGAAGATCTCTACTATAAATAAGTCATACTTCTTATTAGTTATTTAGTTTTAATATTTTAGTTTTCTTTATTCCTTTTTTCTTTAGTAATAATCTTTTTTAATTAATAGTGATTTCACTATTTAATTAACTTTAAGTCTTAAATTATATTGATTATTAGTAACTTTATTAATCAATCTTTATAATTTCTTTAATTTATAATTTACTTTTTTTATTTAATTATCCTTTATCAAAATAATATCTATAGATATTGATACAGATCTTAGAATCTTTGTCATTATTGAAAGTTATAGTCTAATTCTCCTCTCATTACTTTTTAATTATTTTAGTCTCTTCCAACCTAATATTATTAAGATGAATCCAAGTGATAACTCACTTACTAATTCATCATAACATATTCTTTGGTGTCCTCTCTGTAAAGTAAAACTCCTGGAGATCTCTTATTTTAATTACTTTATAAACTTCTTTATATTTTATATACCTTTTTCTTGTTATAATAATTAATATATAATTGTGTCTTGAGTTTTTATGATCAATTATTATTCTTTTGTTGGACTACCTGTTAATTATTATCTTGATATATATCAAAACCCTAATTATATTTTTAGAATATCCCTTCAACACTTTTGTCCTTATTGTCACCCTCTTCAACAAGAATTTTCTCTTCAATTTTGGATATTTTATTTAATTCTTGAGAATATTAGTGCAGTATTATTAAATTAAATCATCCATTTATTATTTCAAGAGATTATCCATCTTAACTTTGATGAAGTATATTACACATAACTAAGACAAAGAGTCATATAATTATTAAACATACTTTTATTTAACTGAGTTAATACTGAAGAAAAATAACTTGAATTAATTGAACACTTATTCTAATAATTTATATAACAAGACTCTACATTATAATCATAATTAAGAATCTCTTTCAACACCAGTAATATTGACAAATATTATTTTGAAACTAAAAACTCAGAAAAATCATCAATATTATCTTTATTAATAATATTAAATAGTGATTTAGAAGAAAATAACAGCATCCACTCAACTTTAACTGAAAGTAGATCAGATACTAAAGAAGAAAACATAATGACATAAAATAATAATCAAGATTTAGATGGACTTATTGCAGCTCTTGAAGCTTTAACCCAAAGAATAGCTGAGCAAAATAACCAGTTAACTGAGAAAATTATAATTCTTATTAGAAAATATCAAGAAAATGATCAAGATCTAACTGAATAGCTTAAAAAATTCAATATTGCCATTCAAGCAAATAGAATTATCATTATCAGAAAAATACAACTTGTAAGAGGATACCTAGAAGGTGCTGCTATCTTGTGATATGATGAAAGAAATCAAGATAAGACTACTAGCCTGATAGCATGGAATGCTAATAATGATCAAGACTATAGCTTCTGTTATTAATTTGTCACATACTTTAGAACTAGAGAAAGAATTAATTAATAGCAAGATGAAATTGAAATCCTACAACAGACCAGTACTATAAAAGAATACAAAGATAAATTTATCAATCTACTTTATAAAGTAGATTCAAATAATAAATATCCAAAAGAATAAGATATGACTTTATAAAAGAGATTTCAAACTGGAAAACTGAAAATAGATACAGATTTCTATTGATAGAACTTTTCTAAATATGGTTCAAGTAGCAAAGAATATAGAGAAAGCTGATGCAGATATGTCAACTTGAGGATATTACCAATCTCAAGCTCAGAATAATTCAATACTGAATACTATTCTGATAGCTTTACAAGATCTCAATCAGCAGATAGAAAGTATTAAAATTAATAAAGGATTAAACTATAATAGAAATAACTTAGGTTATTAGTCTAATAACCAAAATCCTAAACCAATTTTAATTTGCTATAATTGTGATGAGCCAGATCACATTCATTTTAATTATTCTTAACTACAATCATATAAAAATAATTAAAATAACTTTGAAAATAATCATCCAAGATCAAATAGAAATAATCAGCAACAAAACAATATGTTACCAAATCAGACAAATACTAATAATAATCAAAATACTGGTGATAATCAAAATACATTATTAGCTCAAATTCAAGCTATTACTAATAATATTCAGATACTAACTGCCAAATTTGATAATGTAAATTTGCTACTTGATATATATAAATACTTGACTGCTAAAAGAAAGACTAAAAATTCAAGGACTACTCCTTATGGAACCAGATCTGTAGGTTGATTCCATAAAGAAGTGATTGATGAAAATGAAGAATCTAATAATATTAAAGAAGAGAAATTAGAAGAAATTTCTAAAATTATTCTTGATTAAGATATAAATAATACTGGACTATCCAAGATAATTGAAGAAGAACTTAATAAAAAGATTATCTGAAAAAAGAAAAATAAAATTGCATTATCTATACTTGCTATCATGACTGATTCCTATGATATTCTAGAAGATTTAGCTTAGCAAAAAGTGAATATTACTATTGCTCAACTTATTCAAGCATCATCATCTCAAAGAACTCAATTATCAAAAGAAATATGCTAAGTTACAATACTCAAATTCAAGAGAAAGAGAAGAGTATTACTTGGACAAAAACTCAAAATCACATCTGCCTGATGTAAAGCAAAAGCTAAAAAGAATATTATCAATTTAATCATTGATACTAGTGTCTCTGAATGTGTTGCTACATATAACTTTATCAAAGATCTAGAATTAAAGATACAATAAAGTTCAAATATCTCTATATCTGACATAAATGAAGTATCTAAACAGCCTCTTGAAGTTATTAATAATCTATTATTAAAGATTGATAGAATTATAATTCCTACTAAAGTGAAAACTTATTTAGTTATTGTTGAAATGGACTTTTTAAATAAAATTAAAGTAAATATTAACATCAGAAAAGAATTATTAATCTTTGAATATAATGATCAGAAAGAAAAAGTACCAATTAAATTTATCCATAGTGATAGAGGAGAACTGATTTTTAATGAAATAAGTTCTGAAGAAGATAAATCTGAAGAAGATTCTGAAAGTGAGTTTGAAAAACAGTACTTGAAAAAGAAAATATTTCTTATATGGCAACATGATAATTGGAATATTATGATATCTAGACAACATAAAGATATATATAATAATAGTATTGAAATTATTACAAATGAAGTCTGGATCTCTATTAAAACTCCTAACCAAAACTTAAGAGATGTTGACTTTGAAAATATTCCTTCTCAAATTATTTGAAGTGTTAAAAGAAGTTATAAAGTACAGACCTATTAAGAAGAAATCAAAATCAGATTCAAGAAATATACCTGGAAAGATTACAACTGGCTGAATGAAAAATTTTTACAAGATTATAACTGGAATAACTGATAGTTATTTAACTGGAGAGGATCCAATAGTAAATATTGGTGTCATAAAAATCTTTTCACCTCCAATCATAAATATAATCAATGTTATAGTAAACTCACTGATTGGATTACTATCAAGCTTCATAAATCCTTTTATATAGAATTAAAATTAACTCAAGACTGGACTGATAAAGTTGAACAAGAATACTTCATTATCAAAAAGAAGTTTTGACTCATATCAACTTGTTTCATAATGAATTTATCCTAATTTTCAGATTGAAAGATATAGAGAATGTAAAAAATATGTTGACTGGTATTATGCTAGAACATATTTTATAATAAATGAAGAAAAAATAACTATCTGTAATAATTGTATTAGAGAAAAATAACTGAATCTTCCTGCTTGTTCACAATATAAAGAACAAAATAAATCTAGAGAAATATACATTACTGAAAGCTATGAGAAAAAGTATTTTTGTATATATAAACTTCAATATATCTATTGGTTTAATCATGGAGAATGAAGAAAGAATACTAGAATAATCAATAAACTCAGAGAATAAGAAATACTATTAGAAATATATGAAGAATGTGATGAAATTGACAAAACAATTTTATCTTGCTTCATATATAAAGATAATTTTGTTTATGAAATTATATATGAGAGTTCTGTAAAAGCCTCTTCTACAGAAATATTCTAATATATTTATCAACAACTCAGTCCTAATCAAAAATAACAGCTTGCTTGCTTGAATTATATTAATGTGAAACTCTATCAAGAATATCTAATTTCTTGTGATAGATGATTGTGTATAATCTGAATCTTCAACTAAAATTGACAAAGGAAAATGTCCTATAACTTTGAAATCAATTTCAGAAGAATTAGTAACTGATAAGATTATTAAAAAAATCAGTTTCATTTCTATTTCAACTCAATCTTCTCAATTCAAATTAATCAAAATCCAAGAAAGATTTAATATTATTTACCAAATACTTAATAAGCTTGCCCAACAATTTTATAAATATTTAAAGGAATCTCCAACTATACAAAATAATAGATACTATACAATTAAAGTTTATAATGATCAAAATAAAGGGAAATTATCAGAAAAAGCATATTTTACTGATGTTAAATATAATATCTATTATACTGAACAAGAAGTAATTAGAATTTTATCATATAGAGTTATACTAGTAGATATTTACATTATTATAGAAATATCCAAAGGAATTATATATCAAGTAATATTCCATTCTTCACTTGCTAAACAAGAAATTAATGTTAAAGATGAAATTATTAACTCTGGCTGTACTGACAATATCAGCATTATAATTTAAAATAATTCAGAAGATGATTATATTATTAAATCAGATCAGAAAATTACTCAATTAGTATTCTTATAACTTGCTCCTGTTAAATAACTTATACCAGTTTCTACTAGAGAAGAACTAGAATAATTTAGTTAGAGAATAACTAGATTTGGATCTACTGATTATTAAGAAGCCTATACTTATTTTATAGAACAAGAACAAGAAGAAAAAGTAGTTAAAAAATAAAAATTAATAGCTGAACAAGAACATCTTCTTACCCAACTGCTAGAAGATAATGCTAATATTTTTGTAACTGAATTGTATCAACTTGGCTAAAATAACATAATTCAACATGAAATTCATACTGAAAATGAATCATCTATTAAATAATATTCTTATAGAATAACTCTTCAGATTAATAATTTATATCAGAAGAAATTCAAAAAATGTTAGAAGTGAATATAATCTGATCATCAACTAGCTCTTGGTCTTTGTCTATTATTATAATCATAAAGAAAAATAATAAAAAGAGATTTTATATTGATTACTGAAAGTTAAATACTATTATTCAAAAAGATGTATATCTATTATCAAGAATTGATAAAATGATAAATTCCCTTGAAAATACTTATTAATTTTCATCTATGAGCTTGACTTCTGAATACAGGCAAATTGAAATAAAAGAAAAAGACAAATCAAAAACTGATTTCATCTCCAGAAAAGAACTTTTTGAATTTAATGTTATACCTTTTGAACTATGTAATATTTCAGTAATCTTTCAATGAATTATGAATACTATATTAAGAGATATAATTAGAACTTTACCAATATGTATATAGATGACCTAAATATATTTTCCAAAGATTTTAAGAAACATCTAGATTATCTTAATAAAATATTTTGCAGAATCTGAAATGCTAATTTGAAATTTAATCCAGAGAAATATAATTTTTGCTAAAAAGAATTACTCTTTCTTGAATATGTAATAATTAAAGAAGAAATTTCTCCTAATCCATTAATGATTCAGAAAATAAAAGATTTTTCTCAACCAAGAATTATTAAAGAACTTAGAACTTTTCTTGAACTAGCTGAATATTACAGAAAATTTGTAAAAGAATTTTCTCAAATCACTATATCACTATTCAAATTATTTTGAAACAAAGAATTATTTATTTGGATTATAAAACAAGAAGAAGTTTTTTAAAAGTTTAAACAATATCTTACAACTGTATTTATTTTAATTTATTCTGACTTTATAAAGAAATTCTATCTTTATACTAATACCTTCAATTTAGAACTTGGAGTTGTCCTATTCCAAAAAAATAGGAAAGAAAAAGAATAAGTAGTTGCTTATACAAGTATTACTTTGAAATCAAATAAATAAAAATATGAAATAACTGAAAAAGAAGCACTAGTAGTAGTATAGACTATTAGATAATTTTACTATTATCTACTTGAAATAGTATTTGAAATAATTATCAATTATAATATCTTGAGATAATTATTCAAAAACTAATAAAGTCATTCTGCTAGAGTAAACTAATGGATTATATCTCTTATAAAATATATCTTTATTATCACTTATCGATCAGAAAAAAAAAATCAAAATGCTAATATCTTATTTCAGATATATTCAGAAGATTATTAGACAACTTTTCTTTTTACAACTATAATATGAATTTGATAACATACTATAATTTATAATAATATTTGGATAATAAAACTTATCCTGTAGAATCAACTCTTGAACAATAATGAAGAATACATAATCAAGCAAAACATTTTTTACAAATTAATGGCATACTATATAAAATTAACAGAAGAAAAAAACCAACTATACCTCTTAGAGTTATCAAAGAAAATAAAATGGAAGCTATTTTCATTAATTTACATTCAAGCTCTTTATCTAGATATTTTGGATATGAAGGAACTTAACAATGAATCACAAATAAATATTAGTGAAATAATATAGAAAAAGATATCAAAAATTATATAAAGACTTGTGAAATCTGCCAGCAAACTGGTGGAAGAACTATTAAATAATCTTTATATCTTATCAAAATTGGATAATCTTTTAACAGAATAATTATTAACTTAATTAGACCTAGTAAAATAATAATAACTGAAAATCAATATATTATTATAACAATTGACTATCTTACAAAATAGCCTAAAGCTAAAGCCATTTCTGACAAGAAAGCTACTATAATTGCAAAATTTATCTTTGAAGAAATAATCTATAGATATGGATATCTTAAAGAAATTCAATCAGACAATGGATTAGAGTTCATCAATAAAATAGTCAGAGAATTATCAACAAAATTTGGAATCAAATATAAATTTTCTTTATCTTATTATTCACAAACCAATAGAATTATAGAATACTTTAATAGAAAATTATGTATAATATTACAGAAGTTAACAATAGTACATGAACAAGAATAGGATATCTTTATTCTTGCTGTTCTTTTTACTTATAGAACAAATCAGAATTCAATAACAAAACATAAACCATTTTTCCTAATCTATAGATGAAATGCTAAACTGCTAATTGAATTAAAAATTTCTGCTTACATAGAAGAAGATTTCACTAAAAAAGAAAAATTAATATAATAAATATATTATACAATAGATCAGTTACCTCAACAAGTATTAAAAGCAAAATAAAATATAGAAAAATAATAATTATGATATTTTCAAATTTATAATAACAAAATTCAAAAAGAAATAATATTTGAAATTGAAGATAAAATATTAATATTTGACATAAAATAATACTTAGTAATTGGAGATAAATTTCAACTTACTTGGAGTAAAGAATAGTATTATATTCATAACTACATTGGATATAATTCTTATAAACTTCATGATCAAAATGAAAATATTCTTAAGTATTCTATTAATAAAAGATAAATCAAATATTATCATGATCATCAAGATTACTTTGAATCACAAATTATTATTAAGTAACTCACATGAATCATCTCTTTTATTTTTGATATCCCAATATTCAAAAATTACCTTCTATTTTATTTTTATCTATTTTTATATTTACTCTTCCTAATAATTTTTAATATCTTATCTTTTATATTAGACTTTTAGTTCAGAATTTATATAAATATCTTCTCTATTTTTCTTTTCTTTTTCTTTTTTTTCACCTTTTACTTTTTATCTATTAACTTTTCACTTTTATTATCTTATATCTTTCAATTTTTATACTTTTCACTTTTATTACTTTTATCATGTCTCAATTATTCACTTGGATTATCTCTCAAATAATCAAGTCTCTTGGAGAAATCTATCATGAAATGCTCACTTAATAACCTTTTGAAATGATTACTTTTTCATTTTTTGGATTACTCACTTGCAATAATAAAGAACAGGAAATTTATATTCTCCTATTAGATTTACTTATTCAATCTGAATTTATCAAAAATGTTAAAATTGACAATACTTTTCTCTTTGACCCTCAGATAACTATCATATCACTTGAAGTACCTATTAAATCTATTAATATAATAAATATTCTAGACTTTGATTGATTAAATATTTTCATTATTAATTCATTTAAGGATGAATTCAAAGTAAATGTTAAGAAGAAAGATATTGAGGAAGAATCAGAATTTATAAGTTCTGATAGTTCAATAATATCTGAAGAGAAATCTAAATCATCAATTCCTATATCTGAAGAAACTAAACCTATATTTGAGAAAGATTGATTTACTTAACTTAAAGAAGCTGTATTATCAATCTATAATAATTTCTTGGACAACATAGTCAGATGATACTTCAATATTATAAGCTTGAATATATACTCTTAATTCAACTATTAAAATATTCTAAAGAGATGTCAAAAATCAAAAAGAATATTAAAGATATTGTTGAAAAGTGCATATATGATAAATCATATAATATTGCTTATAAGATTTTTTTTGTTTACAAGTCTGAAGAAGAAGCCTTTGATAATAGATTTGAGTTTATATCAATCAAGTTATAATACTTGAACAAGAAAGAATTCTTGAAAATTATTAATTGATTTTTGCAGGAACAAAAATTTTTCAAAAAAGAATCATATATTACTATAGTAGTATAAAGATCTTTAATTTCTTAATGTTTTCATAGTTATGTAAAATTACAATTTCTTATAATTTTTATTTATTTCATAATTATCCCTATTTTTATATCATATAATTATTTCTTATTACTATATTTATTATTATACTTCTATATTTAAACATTATATTTTATTTATATTTGAGATCTATATTTTTATATTACTTGTAATATGATATTTATATATATAGTAAAGTAGTATAGTGGAAGATCATTTTTAATTTTGATAGAATCTTTTCATAACTTCTAATAACTTTCTATAACTTCTCATGACTTTTAACAACTTTTCATAACTTTTTATGACTTCTGATAACTTTTTATATCTTTTCACATACTCTAATAACTTTTTATGTCTTTTAATAACTTTTAATGTTTTTTAACATATATGTTTTTAAAATTTATATTATAGTACTTTAAATTATAATATATATATTAGATAGTATTAGTTAGTAATACTATAATAATTTTTATATTCAAAAAAGTATAAAATAATTTGCTATTTTAGCTAAAATAAATAGTTTTATCAAGATTTATTTGGAAAGTACAAATTATATTAGTATTCTTTTATAGCTTTGTTTGAATTATTTGAAAAATATAATTTGGTTATACTAGTTCCCTATCTTGCATTCAGTTTTATTCCTTTGACCATATAAAGCTGATTTTGAATTTTTGATTTTGGATTATAATGTTATTTTAATTTTGATTTTGAGAGTAGATAACCTTTACTATAAATAAGTTATATTCTTGATATTCTTTTTATTTTATTTATTTTGAGAATAGAAGATCTCTATTATAAATAAGTCACACTTCTTATTAGTTATTTAGTTTTAATATTTTAGTTTTCTTTATCCCTTTTTTCTTTAGCAATAGTCTTCTTTAATTAATAGTGATTTTACTATTTAATTAACTTTAAATCTCAAATTATATTGATTATTAGTGACTTCACTAATCAATCTTTATAATTTTTTTAATTTATAATTTATTTCTTTTATTTAATTATTCTTTATCAAGACAATATCCATGGATATTGATACAGATCTTAGAATCTTTATCATTATTAAAAGTTATAATTTAATTTCCTTCTTGTTACCCTTTAATTATTTCAGTCTTTTCCAATCTAATATTGTTAAGATGAATTCAAGTGATAACCCACTTACCAATTTGCTATAATACTATATTAATTAATTATTTTATAAAGTACATTAAAATAAATATATTATTATAGTAAATCTGGTAAGTAAAATTTACTTAAATTCACTTTAACAATATTAGATTAGAAGAGACTGAATTAATTAAAGAGTAAAGAGAGAGAAATTAGATTATACTTTTATTAATGAGTAAGATTTCTAAGATCTGTATCAAAATTATAGATATTATCTTAATAAAGAGATAAATAAGTAATAAAGAAATAAAATAAATCAAGAAAAGTATAAAGATCAATTAGTAAAATCACTAGTAATTAATATAATTCAAGATTTAAAATGATTAAATAGTAAAATTACCATTAATTAAAGAAGATTATAATTAAAAAAAATAAAAACTAAAATAAATAACAAAATAACTAAATAAAAAGAGTATGGCTTATTTATAATAAAGATCTTTTACTCTTAAAATAATAAAATAAATAAAATAAAAATATGACTTATTCATAATAAAAATCCTTTACTCTTGAAA
>CAJVPS010001597.1:0-14815 GCA_910591765.1 Ambispora leptoticha | reverse complement strand
ATTTTAAAGAGAAAGAATGAAGTTATAAAATATAGTTACCGAAAAGCTATTATGAGATGATCAAATAGGTTTAAATGGTTATATATATATAAATAAATGTATAAATAATTAAAGTTATTTGCATGTATATATAATCGAGGGACCTACCATAACAGTCCACTTTATGACAAATAAATTCTCTAGAGGAAATCGAAATTTAATTAAATCATGTCATTTAAACGTGTCAGTGAAAATAATGATTTGATAGCGGGGAATACGAACAAAAATGTTTAATTATTAGGTAAACATTTACTTATGAGGATGTTAATTTTGTTTTGAAGGTAAACATCTGATGATTCAATTATTGTCAGAGTCTCGTGTTTGGACCGTGGCGGAAGTTTTTATAGCACTAAAGTGGTATAGTGTTACAGAACAAATATTAATTAGAATTAGAATTGAAGAGATTCTTTTCTGACATTTCCCAAAATAGATTAAACACCTTTTTATTTTTTCTATTTCGTTGAGGTGATCAAAAATTCACGATCTGATTGGCTGATTAGCATGAAAATTGTTCTGATCCCAAATTCAGAAACATTTGATTTCATGCTGTAATTTCAGAATTTTATTTAAAGGAAACTCAGCCATATGAACGGTTGTTACTTCTATACGTAAATTATTCCTGGTTACACACTAAATATGGTCAGTGCGCATTTAATAAGGATATCCACAAATTACGTTATACGTACTGATAACGATAAGGTTTGGATCAATCCTGTTGATGACTAATATAGGTCAATTTGGGGTTTGCTTTATATATCAAATGCAAAGCAGGTTTTGACGAACGCTATCGCTATACTGTCAATATCATTCATTTAGCAGTCGATTTGGCGTTAGTCAATAAAGCCGACTTAGTCGACTAAAATCGATCGAATTTTTGAAAAAAAAATTGAAAAAAAGAATCTTAGTATACTTAATGAGATATTGAGATAATCAGGAAGTACATATACCGGAAAAGTTCGGCTACAAACACCATCATAAAAAAAGCTCGAATATGAATATTAATTCAAAAAAATGATAATCATTTCATCCCATGCAATGGAGATCTGTTGATGAAATTTAGAGAAAGGTTTTTCATATTTTTCTATATTAAAAGTTGCAATTATTTTATAATTTGTAACATAGAATATATCATTGACTGATTTTTGCAGTCATCTTATCATGAAGTTTTATCAAGGGTAGGGAATACGCCAATCATTTTAATGGATTTCTCGCAGATAGGTGACAATCAATTGATTAATAATACGTTCTATATATATATTAATATATATATTAATGGTGTTATCTATACCTTAATGATAAATGAATAATATCGATATACGTACGTACGTACGTGTCTTTATTTTTTTAACAAAGATTTACTACGTACGTACGTAGCATTTCTATTTTTGTTATTTTAATAATAAAATAAATGGCTTATTATTATTTTTTTTTTTAAAACAATATATATTGTATTTAACACGTATTTTAAATTTTTAATATCCACAATAAAGATAGAGACATGGTCTCACCATTAACATTCAAAAATTTTTAATATCTATCAAGTGCTAATGTTCTTATTTTTATTGAGTTTTAATAATACAATTAACTTTCTCTAAATATATTTTATCAAGATTTAAAAAAAAATTGTATATTACTTTATATGTATCTCTTGAAACTACGTACCGATTGCGAAAGCAAATATTCATTAATATTAATGCAATAATGAAGTTGAGTATCTAGTAAATAATCATGGAATTGAATAACTTATTTGATTATATGAGGCGTCGTCAATCAAAATGTAGCATAGAAAATAGTTATACAAGATTAATTGTAACATAGCAGATATATAGTACAGTATTTGTAGCAACCTACTTGGTATAAAAACTATGTTGGATATCTATATATATATAAATAATTAATCTGCTACGACGCCTTATATACTTAAATTAATAACCTACGACGATATTAAATGGTTCATGAAATTAAATAGGTTAATAAATATTCTTAATACTTTACAAGTAATGCGATTAAAATGAAATTAAATAAATTTGAATTTTTTATTTTAACATTTTAATTACAGAATTATTCAGTAAATATTTCACAAATTTTGAATATTCACGGATTTTGGATAGATACCTCGTGTGATTATTCATAACCGTGAATATTCATGAATATTCATGAATATTCACGGTCAATTATATTGATTATCGCATGTCACTGACTATAGTACTCCTGCTATAATACCCTATAAAAAGTATCATTACTCCTGCTATAATACCCCATAAAAAGTACCAGTACTCCTCTATAATATCCCATAAAAAGTACCAAGGCACAATTCATGAGTTCATGGTCTAGAAGACTGAATAAGATCTGAGTACGTACGTACGTACGTACGTACGTATTATTCTATATAGTCAGATATACATAATATACATATATATACAGTATATATAGAGGATTTCTGGTTGTACCATATGGGTACGTATGTCACCTGGTATAAAAACAATCAAAAATCGTTAATATCTCAGAATTCTATTAGGAAAACTGATATAGATACCTTAAATAACAATGCTTAGCGCATAATTTTACATATAAATACACTAACTCTAATCTACCTTAATTCACCCCATACCCTATGGATATTTTTAAGAAAATTTCTATATTCTATTGAATCCTTATTAAACTAATATTAAACATGCAAAGTGCGTACGTACCTCCTATAGAACTATAGTATCCTCCCGTGATTAGTATACTATTCAGGAAATTTGATGGTTTTATTGAAAGTACGTACCTGGGTAGGAGGCGTACGGTTTAAATATTCATGAAATGAAATCCATATTACGTAGTGTAAATAAAATAAATGTTCATGAAATAAAATATGTTAATATATTAACGTGAATTGTTTACGTATGACATTAAATAGGTTAATAAATGTTCCTTATACGTACGTACTTACAAGTTAAATTAATGAATTAAATAGTCATGAAAACTTGAATGGTTTATTTTAAATACTTAGAATGACGTTTATATTAACGCAAATAAGATAAAGTGGAGTAGTAAATATCCAGAAATTGAATATTTTAATAATATATTTAATAAATTATAGTTACTAACTGGTATATTAAATGAAATTAAATAGTAAATATTCATTAATACGTATATATTATTAACGTGAACAAAATAATTGAATAGTGGGTAATTCGGATAGAATGTTCGAAAATTATCAGCTTTTAATTATGAAACAAATATGGTGGCTTAATTTTTTATTAACGTTAAGTATTTATGAAACAAATATTGGCTTAATTTTTTATTAACGTTAAGTATTTATGACAAATTATTGGTTTTGACGGATTAGTTTTGGTGTGTTAACATGGTTTACGTACCATCAACTTAAAATAATGTTGAATTCGTGTTATATTTGTTTTTTATTGTAAACAAGAAAATAAATAAATAAAATATAACGCAAATTATAAGTGTTCATGAAAAAACTAAAAATAAAAAAAAAACAATACAAGTGAAATAAAATGAGAAAGAATAATTAAAATCGTGAAAAAAACTAAAAAGAAAAAAATATGATACAAGTTAAATAAAGATATAATATATACAGATGAAATAAAAAAAGAAGAAAAATAATTAAAATCGTGTAAAAGCTAAAAATAAAAAATATAATATAATAAGAATAAAAAAAAAAGAAAGAAAAAAATAATTAAAATCGTAAAATGAAAAATATAATACAAATGAAAAAAAAAGGTAATTAAAATTAAATCTAAACCTATTAAATCTATTTCAATCTTCTACATGCGAAAACCTATGATAATATTACTGCGGTGGCAGAATCTGTACAGAATTCTGCGAGCAGAATAATAAAATGATAAAATTAGAATTTTTAATTTTGTTTTTAAAGTATTATTTATACGTCACCGTGGAACATGCTAATTTAATGATAATAGCAGCATAATTTTTCAGTTAGAGCACCCTGGACACTCTAAACCAGACCCAAACCTCTGCATTGAACCTACCCTTCTTATCCTAATATCCGAATTATTCCCTCCGTACAACGGTTTCCGATTCATCAAAAAATAATATCAAAACTAAGTTCTCAAAAAAAAATTACGTAATCAACATTTTGCCTTAAATTGGCCTTACATTATTGCACTATTATGGTGTTGTGACCTGCATTGGGCAACAAACTCGTTTGGGGACACATAAGACCGGATTTTATATGTTGATATGGCTGAATAATGGGTCTCCTTACTTAGTTTCGGGTTGGGTGGTCGATCTGGTACCCTTATATCGAACTATAGTGCTCCAGAAGGGTCATTACGAGTTGGATACAGGATATCGAAAGTTAAGGAAGGTAATCACGTATCATCTCGATTCGTCACGGGCAAGTATATTACTCTAATGTTATTAATCACGTGTATTTACGCACTTCTACTTTATTAACGCTAAGGTCAAGCGGAAAGAGTTTTTATTTTGCTAGAGCATGCGCTGTATTTATACATTTTCCCATCCGAAGGGTTTCGAACCCACATCTTGGTCTCGAACCCTGATCTAAAACCTCGATTAAGGGTCTCAAACTCAGGTCTTGGGTTTCGGACCCGTGTACAATCTAATACTATCTAACTTAGCGAAGTAAAGCAATACATATAGAAGAATATTTGCAAAAAGAAAAATATAGAAATTTTCATAATAATGGTCATCCCACCAATTTCGACTAATACATCACAAATTCTATTTATTACGTATTAAATATGAGTATGTCTCATCGCCATACATAGCTGGGGCATGCATTCACCATAAATTCCGTACCTTCTGTTAAGGCGGACGCCCTGTGGCAGCGTAACTTTGGATACGTAATGGCTCAACATAACTTTGCAAAAAGACTTACCCCACGTAAACGATTTTTGCACCTAAATGCCGTAACCCTTTTTCATTTCATCTGCACATAGTAGTTCGAATTTTTCTTCCTTTTGCAGAGAATGCCTTCTCAGCGTATTCAATAAATTCTCCAATTTCGATATCTCGAATTCATCGTCAGGCACACTATTTTTTTTTTTTTTAAAAAAAAAAAAAAACTTTAATAATGAGAACGTGCTATCATTAATCAAAAAAACCATTATCAAAAAAATCATGAAAAACATCAACAAATAATCTTAAAATATTGTCAAATCTTCAAACTATGTATATGTTAGGTCGCTTTCGATGTACGTGAGTTTAAAATTTATACCGACTAAAGTATATATAGCGTACATCAAATCTTGATACAAAAAAACTTTTTTTGATATTTTCTATACAACAATGGCCTCGAATATACATTTGGAAAAAAAATGAAAGATATATAATCAAAATACAATCGTTACCTAGCCGTTTTATAAAATCCCATCAAGTAAACATGATAAACCCAGCTTTAAATTTAATACCCTTAAGATTGGAGTTATCGAATAATTGAATATTCAATCAATCATAAAACCCAAATTTGCTCTATAGAAGGCTTTTTATGTCTTTATTGTGTGTTAAATTTAAAACCAGGTGCCCAAAATCGATAGGTTAAAATGGATTTAAAAAAAAGTATTGTAAGGTTATCCAAAAAAGGGGGTCGTCTAAAGCCGTGTCAATCACGTGACCCAAAGCCAATAGAATTGTGACACGGATCAGCCCGAAGAGACAAAAAACAGCGAAAAAAGTGAAAATCGCAAACAATACAAGAAACGATAGTCTAAACCCATCTTGGTGCATTAATAAAAAATGTCGGGAAGACAATTTTACTATAAGACATGCCCTGACCTTAACCCCAAACCAACCCTTACCCTAACTTTAATTAAAAACAAAAAACATGTGACTGGACACGGCTTTAGACGTCCCCCAAAAAAGGCCAAATTGTGACATAGTTCATTTTACGAAATGCAGGTTCTTAACAAAACTTAACGCGACTAATAATAATGCCTCTTAAAAATATTATAATCTAATCAAGAAACTAATCAAATACAAAAATTGATAATTGCTATTGTAATAAAAACATAGCGAAAGTAAATGCCGGTTTTGTCAGAATAAGAATACTCTTCGTATTTCCAAATGTTGTTATATTTACCAAGGTACACTCAAAAATCATTACGTTTGTTTTTATGCTAAATATTCTTCTAACAGTTATATATTTTGAAATTTAGATTATTAAAAGTATTTAAATAAACAATAAAATATATTATCTTTTAAATATATATTTAAAAATAAACAATAAAATATATTATCTTTTAAATATATATTTAAAAATAAACAATAAAATATATTTTTATATTTTTTATTTATAAAATTTTTATTTGTAATAAATTTAAATAAAATATATATATATTTTTTCTCTTTAACTAGCCTCTTTGGGACTAAGGTTTTTATTCAGGTATTTACCAAGTGAGGGGTTCATCTCAACCCATACATTAGAGAGTATATTCTAGCCATACTTGCGTCTTTTGAGTGCCTAATTAAGTATTTACCTATTGCTAGGTTCTACACTAGATGTCATATTTATAACCCACTATTACTTAAGCTATCCAATTAAACCCTCTGTAATGCAACTCTTTCTGTATCACCATTATATCTTTACGAAGTTCCAGATTCTTACCTATATCCTTAGACCTAATTTATCCTCGAGACATCATTACTAGAGCTATCTGTACCCACAATCCGGTTATTCTAGACTTTTGGTAACTTATACCGAGTTCGAAAACAAGTACTTGTGAGTTAAGGCCGCTACCGTTACCTACTATCACCCTTATAGAGTTCACCCAAACCTCAGCACCTACTATACGGACTATACTCCATATACCTGTCATCTCAAACTTCCAATCCAGGTGGCTTGGAAGGGTTGTAACCTGCCCTTAATCTTCATGATTGGGTTCTTTTTCTCTGGTTACTCTTTGGTGGCCAAGTTAGTGGAGTGTCTTGCTAAACACTTCGGTTCTGTTCAGTTTTCTGATTTCTTGATTGATAATTCTTTATGTATTATCGTCAAAGATTTATGCTACCTCTTTACTCAGATCTTGCTAAGCAGGCTCCTGTACTTTGTAAATTCGCTAGATTTATTTAGTAGCTTCACTTGGGTTTCGTATAACTTGTACGTTGCATTACATGTTCCACTACCTTCCAATACAAGCTGGTACGATCACTATTACAGGTTCTATAATCTAATAGAATACAGTCTTCCAAATGCATTTTCTTAAATTCGAATTTTCAGTGCTAGTAGAATTCAAACTCTAGTTGTGCTGCTTGGAGGTGCGACAACTTGCCAACTTCACTAAGTCACTACACCGGTCAGAACATGTTATCTAAGCAGAAAAAAAAGTTTTATATAGAAAAAACTGAAAATTTTGACATTAATATATAGAAAACTTTTTTTTTACTAAAATAACCTTTTTTTACTCACTAACTGAAAGTTGTTTAGAGTATAATTTTATATATATTTTTTACTTTAAAAC
The DNA here is from genome assembly GCA_910591765.1 of Ambispora leptoticha. Lineage (NCBI taxonomy): Eukaryota > Fungi > Glomeromycota > Glomeromycetes > Archaeosporales > Ambisporaceae > Ambispora > Ambispora leptoticha. Next base: position 7,328 of record CAJVPS010001597.1, on the reverse strand, counting down.
TATTAAATTTTTTTTTTTTGACAGAGTTACATTTTTAAATTGTACAAAAATTGCAAAATTTTAATTTAACTTCAAAAACATTTTATTCTTCTCTTCTTGATATATTTATTTGTAAAATTAATTTAAAGTTAATATGTAAGGGAAGAAACATCATCACAGCAAAGTTTATATATAATTCTATATATTTTTGCTATAAGTTTATATATAAAAAATTTAGTTGTGACAAATCAGTTGACTGATATGTTTAATCCAACTTTGTGTTTGCTCATGTAGTACTTTTTCATTTATTTGCATTTGATCTTGTTGGAGGATATTTTGTTGGTTATAACCTTTTCTTTGTGAGTGTCACATTAGCAATAAGTCGACAATATTTCATCCTATTTATAAACTATTTTCTTCTATAAATTATATAAACACATTTCTTAACTACTCGTACACTTAGTCAAGTATTGTAGCTAGTTAACCATAGGTCTAACTTGTTACATTACAGTTTTGGCGACGACGACAGGATCAAAAACTCTTTGTGTTATTGTGATTTCCAAAGCAATTTTTTTTTTAAAAATTCTCTTCCTTCTTGTTATTTAACCTACATATTAAACAAATTTTTATTATTTTCTTTTAGTTTATCTATTATTCTAAAATATTTTTTTTTATAAATTAGTTCTTCTCTTTCTTGTTAAACAATATATTTATATATTGTTTGGAACTTAAGGCTACATATAGCTTATAACAGTTTGATTATTAAATACTATTTCCTCTGGTTGTATTTTAGGATACATCTAAGTTTTAGTGAGTAATAATCCTTGTATAGGGCAAATTATTTTAATTATACCCGATCAGCACACAAAGGGCAATAAGTGTCATTCCATTTTTGGCTTATTGCTGTACCTTATAGTGCCTAGAAGGCTATTGAATTAAGTTCTGTTAAACACCTATTATCTATTTTATTTAAAAATTCTTTTAAAAATCTGTCATAAAAGTTAATCCTTACTAGGTTGACAGTGTCCTAGTACTCTTTCTATTATCTTTTATCTTAATTTAGTCAATGCCTAGAAACTTTCTTAAAGCTCTCTATAAATATTGTGAAATCAATTTCTTATTCGAATATTACAATAATACATACCCAACTGACCAAAAAGCAGAAGAAATCTATAACAAAGTTAGAACTATTATTCAATTATTACAAACTGGTTCTGCCTTAACTACTGAGGAAACAAAAATTCTATACCTTTACACCAAGCACTGTGGTTTTAATTGGGCTAACGGATATAATCCTAAACCAAAACAACTCTGGGACGAAGGTTATCAAATCGAACCTAACTTTGCTGAGCCTGCTCCTCCTACTACTTACTATTTAGAATTTCCAAATTCTGACAATCCTACGGGAACTATCTACAACTTACCATCTCAACCTCAACCAAACCCTTTCTCTTATACTTACTATTCAAAGCATGATCTAAATAATTTAAAACTATACGAGAAAGAATTGAATAATCAAACTTCAACTAAAGACGGATTAAACGACCTAGTTAAATTTCGACAAAACAAAGGTTTTTCTGTCTGGCTTTAAACAAAGTGTGAATGAATATTGAAACATATAAAAAGCAAATTCACAATCACGCATTTATTCACCAAACCAATAGATACTTAATTAGAAGAAAATTAGACTCTAAACCTGATCTTAGTTGTTTAATTTGTTTTCCTATTACAACTAGTATTACTCCTCCATCATTTCTTTGCTTCTGGGCTTGGTTCTCAAAACATTATAACACATCTGCCTATAATAACAGAACACTATATTATTTTAATCAAGCTCATTTAAGTAAAATTAAAAAAGAGCGAATAACAGAAAATTTTGAAAAATTAATAACCTCTATTCAATATTATAATAATACTCCAAGCAAAAAGTTTGATCAAATAGTTACTAAAGTAAATTATAATTGGGAATTAAAGAAAGATTTTCTTGTCTCTGAAACTAATTCTGAAAATAGTCAAAATGATAATAGTTCTGAATCAAAATTTACAACAATAAGTCAAACAGGAAACAGACAACATACTGGATCTCAAAATGGTAAAAGAGTAAAAATAATTGATCATATAGAAAATATGATCATAAATGAAGATAATTCACAACAAAGCGCTTGAGATACACCATTAGTAATATGAAGAGAGCCTGAACGAACAGATAATAATGGAGAACCCTCTTCAGCTGAGTTAATACAACAACTAATTACAGGATTAGGTCAAGTACTCAATAATAATGGTAACCCTAAAGAAGCAAAGCTTGTAGATTTGCCTGTCTTTAAAGGAGGTGAAGAAGATCCTATTGCTTAGTTTGAAGCCTTTAATAATACAGCTAGTGCAAATAATATGAATGATGAAAGAAAACTAAGAATAGTAGCTAATTATTTAAAAGGAACAGCTCTTACTTGGTTTAATCGTTTTAAAATAGTTTTTAATAGCTGGAAAGATTATTCTACTGTATATAATATAAATCATTCATTCAAATACCAGTTCGAAAAACAATTCAGAAGTCCTCATCGAGTTACTCAATGGTTTTACACCCTAAGAAATAGAAAACAAAAACCTGGTGAAACTGTTGAGTCTTACTTTTCTGCTCTAGAAGAACTATGGTGAAAAGTAGACCCAAATGCTAATTACCCTGATGAAGATAAAAGAAGACAATTCATGGATGGCCTACGTTCTGAATTTCATATTCCAGTTGAATCTGCAATGCCAGATGATCTATTTGAAGCTGTTGAAAAGGCTAAAGCTGTTGAAGTAGCATATTCTAAAAACAATACTCTCTCAGCTTATTTATTACTACCTGCATCATATTAACCATCATTCTTTAATCATGCTACTTCTACTGCTGAAAATGATATCAAAGCTTTAATAGCTGCCCAAACCAAGGAGTTTTTGACTGAAACAATTAAACAACTAAAGCCAATTAATGCAAATGTATCTCAGCAATCCACTAATAATAATAATCATCAAAACAACCAAAATAACAACCAAAACAATAGAAATAATCGACAAAACAACAATAATAATTGGCAACAAAATAATAACGGACCTAGAAATAATAACAATAACAACAATCATACTTGTAACCGTTGTCAACGTCCTGGACATTTTGCACGTGAATGTCGAGCCCCTATTTGTAATAATTGTAATAGGATCGGTCACATGGCTAGAAATTGTCAAATGAACCAGAACTGGAGAAATAACAATAATAATAATTACCAACCGAATAGAAACTTTAACAACAATTATCAAAACCAAAACAACAACAGACCTCCCAATTATAACAATAATAATAATAATTTCAGACCACCTAACAACAATCAACAAGTAAACCCTCCAAACAATAATAATAATAACAATCAACAACCTGGTAACAACACTGATGACCAAAGGCAAAATTTCTTGAATTATTATGAAAATCATATCAATACTCAAAATAATAATGATAATAATTTTGCCAACCAAAGGATGAACTTTTTAAACTAGAAAAGACATCTCCTGAGGGTGAGCATGTCGGTAATTCAAAGCCCTCATCAATAGAACAATTACAAAATTTAGAAAAAGAAATTATGAATTATTACAATAGTCTTACCAATGATAATGAAAATATAAATAATGGAAACAATATAAATACTGGAACTAATACTCTCGACAAAGAAAATGATATCAACAATATCTGGTTGGAGAATAATAATGATGACGAAATAATTGAAATTAGAGGATTAAATCACAGCTTAGAACAAAATGAATTAAAAAAAGAAGCTGTACAAGATGCTCTATTCTCTACTGCTCATATCTTTGGTCATGAAGTTAATATCCTTATTGATACTGGATCAAAAGGATGTGTAATTGCAAAACAATTTCTAGACCAAATAGGAAAACCAATAGATGGACCAAGTAATGTTCGAGTTGTCAACATTACCGGTAATAAAACAACTCCTTTAGGAAAAGTTAAAGATGTCCCTGTCAAGATTGGAGTCAATGAAATCAGTATTAATATGATTGTTACTGAATCACAAGAATACAATGTGGTTTTAGAAAATGAATACTTGGACCTAGTAAAAACAGTCATTGATTATAGAACAGGTCTAATATCAATAGGTGAAGGTGACAATATTAAATATATACCTATCACATGTTGGGAACGAATAGAAAAACCTACTCAGTTATATCCAATTAAATATAAATAATTAATCAATAAAGAATATGAATTGGAACTAGAAGATGATGAAGAAGACCTAAACAATGATTGATACTTCACTACTAAGATCAAAACAAATAAATACTTTTCCCAAGTTGATGACAAAATGATGCCAAATATCAGAATTGAAAATAGTGAAGATAAAAGAACAAAAGAAGTTGATGATCTATTCAAGTTAATTAAACCAGAAATTGAAGCTAAAAATGAACCACCACCATCTAATAAAATCAATATAACTAAAGATAAAACTACATTAATAGGAGCAAATCTAGACCAAGAACAACAAAATATTATATCAAATTTTTTAAAAGAAAATTCTGATATATTTGCTACTCAATTCTCTGAATTGAAACAAACCAATGTAGTTTATCACAGTATATATACCACAAATGAATACTTTATCAAACAACGAGCATATCGAGCATCTCCTATGGAGCAAGACCACATAAAAGAAGAAATTGCTAAAATGGAAAAAGAAGGAATAATTTGTAAATCAAAAAGTTCTTGGAGTTCCCCAATAGTTCTTGTTAAAAAGAAAAATGGAAAGTTTAAATTCTGTGTAAATTATAGAAAATTAAATTCTATAACTAAGAAAGATACTTATCCTCTACTATGTATCGATGAAATGTTAGACAATTTAGAGAAAGCAAAGTGGTTTACTTCTCTTGATCTAACCTCAGGATGCTGGCAAGTCAAAGTAAAAGAAGAAGATAAAGAAAAGACCGCATTTATTACAAAGTTCGGCCTATATGAATTTAATGTTATGCCCTTTGGACTTTGTAATGCACCTTCAACCTTTCAAAGATTAATGGATGTTGTATTAGAACCAGCTCTTTGGAAGTATGCTATGGTCTATATTGATGATATTAATATATACTTAGAGATATTTGAAGAACATATTAAATATTTAAAAGCTATATTTATTTTAATTAAAAATGCAAATCTAAGAATTAATACTGAGAAATGCTATTTTTGTACTAATGAAATACAATTTCTTGGATATATAATTGAAATAAATAGTATCAAATCTGATTTACAAAAGGTTAATAAACTTGAGAAGCTACCTCTACCCAAAAATATTACACAGTTAAGAGTATTTATAGGACTAGTATTTTATTATTGTCGATTTATAGAAAACTTTGCTAAAAAAGCTGTGCCTTTAAACAAATTATTACAAAAGGATGTAGAATTTATTTGGACTGAAGAGTATAATAAAGCATTTAATTACCTAAAACAATATTTAGTTACTGCACCAATATTACAATACTCTGATTATAACAAACCTTTTATTATATTTACCAATACATTTTATCAAAAACTTGGAGCTATATTATCACAACTAAAAGATGAAAAGAAACATGTAATAGCCTATGCTAACAGAACATTAACTTCTGCAGAAAAGAATTATAGTATTATTAAATTAAAATGTTTAGCAGTAATTCAGGCTATTAAATATTTTCAACACTATATATATAAAATGAAATTTACTTTAATTACTGATCACAAAGCGCTATAATGATTATTAAATTTATCCACAATTAATGACAACAAAAGGATCACTCAATGGTGATTAATCTACAAGAATATCAGTATGATATTAAGTATCATGCTGGTAGCTGAAACAAAAATGCTAACTTCTTCTTATGCTTACCTGAATATCTAAATACTGACAATGGATGAATAACAATATACAAATCTTTATAACTATTTATTTCACTTTAAATATCTACTAGACTAAGATTGCCAGCCATAAGTAATAATTATAGACATTATGGATTACAACCTGAGTTGCAACCTTAATTACAACTAATACTCAAAACTGTAAAATATTGTATATGCTATAAAATGCTATAAAAGCTGTAATTGCTATAATGGTTATAAATGCTATAATAGTTGTAAATGCTGTAATAGGATATAATTGCTATAATAAAACAAGTATCTGCAATTCTTTTTATTGGTAATCTAACTAATCTAACTAATCTAACTCTAATCAAGTTTAAAAAAAACTCTAAATAAAAAACTTATACAATCATGATTTAATATTAATAGAGGGTGTTGGATATAGTTTGGTAAATTGTGACTGGAAAGAGCATTGCCAGTGTGTTATAAGAATAAGATCAGTTGAAGTAGGCTGTCTTTTTGCTTTATCAATTATTATCTGGTCTTTAATAGTAGTTATAAGCCATAGTTTTGATTTTAAAAAAAAATGACTAGTCAAAAAGCTATAATGATTAGTATCAGGAAGGTTGTAGTAACTATAAAGTGTTCTATTGAGCTGATGGTTAGTTACTTGATCTTCAAGAGTTGTAAACCATAATGGTTTTCTTTTTCGAGGAATTTTGTGAAGTCTTGGTGCAATATGCTCTCAGCTAAGAAGACAGGAGTTGTTATAAGTTAGAAGTTGGTCTAAGTAAAGAATATGATGTTGCTGAAGTTGTTTCTTAAAAGTAGAATAGTCAGAATGTGATGAGAGAATAGATTCGAGTGATATAGAGCCTTCTTGAGGAGTATATGGGATATCATAAATTGGATTGTTGTTAATTGATATATCAAAATGCTTAAAGAGCTTGATAATCTTAAAGTTGGTTATATGTTTGTTAGAGCCATCAATAATAGGGTTAGAATGTGTCAAAATGTTTATAGATGACCAAAGATTGTTTTGAAGTTGTTGAAGACGAATTTGAGAGCTGATGCCTAAGAGATCATGATTGTTAATTTGCTTGATAAAGTTGGTAATATGGTGTTGAAGTTGAATGTCCCAGATATTGCAAATATTATAAAAGTGGAGATGTAGAAGAGTGCTTGTAGGAATAGTACAGCTTAGCTTAGCTTTGTGTTTTACAAGTCCAATATGATGTGATAGGATTTTGTTACAAGTATGTTGATCAAGAACAAGGTTATGTAGTTGATATTTAATAGTAGGTATTATTACAGTATTGATAATATATCTAGCATGATTATCAGTAATACGTTTTGTATCTGCAATTTAAATAAGGTGTAGTGATTCGTTAATAACAAGTTGGGTTTGTTGTTTATATTTGTTGTCAAGTGTAAACCAGCATCCAAGAAATTTGAAAGGTATGTGAGGTGAATGTAGATG
>CAJVPS010001596.1:0-14824 GCA_910591765.1 Ambispora leptoticha | reverse complement strand
CATTTTTGCCTTGTGTTGATACAATACTCGTAAGTATTGGCACTAGGAAACCTTTAGAATAACTGTTATCCCCTTAATCTTTATAAATAATTCAGTCTTCACCCTCAAAACTTATTATAAACTATATTCGTGATAAAACCTATCTTTCAGAGTATAGTTTGTAATAGTAATAATATTGAATGGTGCAATTTCTAGCTAATATTTTATACTTGATATCTATTTTGTCTATTTATCAAAGTTCATTTCAGAAATATATCATATTACATGTGAGAAGGCTTTATGAGAGTTACTTTCTCTTAGATGAATATCTAATAGAGATAAAGTTATTTATCTGTAATAAATAAAAAATGTAAGTGATTATTATATGTTAAATAATAAATAATAAAAATAAAATTTATTTTAAGCAAAAATATTTTTTTGGATATTTATAATAAATATTTTATCTGAAACATGAGAATTTTATTTAGTTCTAGATAATTACATATTATTTTATGTATTATTTTATATATTACCTCATTATTCTTTCAAATACATACACACTCTAATAGTTTCTGCATCTAATTTGCTTTAAGTAAGAGTTACTAGATTTATATCACCAGAAAATACATGCTTAATTGGCATACTAATAGTCAAAATTATCAAATAATCCTTTATTATAGTTACCAGATAAGGATATTCAGCCTCATGAAGCTATAAAAATATTAATTCATCAGTTTATTCAAAGTGATAAAATACCAATTTGATCTGAAATAATGAAATCACCATTAGAGTACGCAGTAAGCAAAAGTAATAAATTTAACATTACCTTCTATCATTATAATATGTCTATCTTTTCTGATATAATAGATCTCTTCAAATATTATTATAACTTACTTTTTCTATCAATTTACTAATATTTGTAGATATAAATTATGAGATCATCTTCTTGAATCTTCAGTAAATGATCTTTAAGTTGAGGTGAGTAGTCCAAAGTATATATATTGATTACTATTTTACATACTGTACTAATAAATAACTCTTTTTAATTATTATCTTTATAGTATTTTAGTTTAATATGTAAATTGAGAACTTTATGTAGTAAATAATAAATTAGTAATCATATTAGTCATATGATTTGATACAGTAAAGTTTAAAATATACTTACTTATTATAATTATATAAATCAAGTTATCAGTTTTTGAATAATACTTTGAAAGCTTATCAAATGCTTTTTATATTGCTTTCTTAATATTATTTGATCTTTTCTTGACATCTTGAAAGTCTTCAATATTGTTTATGAGCTAGTTGTAAATAGAAATTGCTATTATAAGTATTGAATAGTAACTTGCACTGATATAGTTAGTTATGTATTTGAAAATTTAAGAAATATGTAAGTATAAAATTTTTTTACAGAATATGAAAATTATAATAATATTATAATCTTAAATATTTTATCCTAATCCTTCTCACTCAAAATTCAATCTCATAAATCTCTATCAGCTATAATTATAATTTTGAGAGACTAAGAATAAAAAACTATAAGTTAATACATATCATCAAATATTTAAATATATACTTTATATCTCATAATATTCAAATATATGTTTTATCATGTTAAATATTAAATTATATCTGGTTATAATATTAATAATTAGCTCTTTTCAGAAATATCTTGGATATTACATTATTTGAAAAATTTTTTCTGATATTGAGAAGATGCTCTAATTTTGATGATCAGTTTTCATAGCTAAAAAAAGTAATCAAAGTAAGTAAGAAAAGAATCATAATAAAAAAAATGCAAATAAATATACCTTTTGGATAATAATCAATATATCAGCTATATTTTTCTTCTTCATCATAATATTTTTATCTTTCAAAGTTCCAGTTCTAAGCAAATTCAAGAGATTTTATATAGCAAGATTTATTATATAGGTGAGATATCTGACATACTAGTTCTTTTTTTTTGAACTTAATATTCTTGCTTATACATTTGTTTTCCAGAGCTTAGCATAATATATTATTATTAGATATATTATTTATTATTAATGCTAGAATTTAATAAATAAAATATTATTGAGTTTAATTAATATAAAATAAATTCAAATTCTAATCTAAACAAATCTTAGTAAAAATTACTAATTCTTTATAACTTTTTTCAAAGATCTCACAAAGATTATTACTAGAATATAATCCAGATAATCTCACAAAATCAATCAGTATTTTGTATAATATCTAGTTATTACTGATCTAATAGCATATTATTTCAAGAAAAGATATCATATTACAGAAGATCTAGGTATTAAGAGTAAAGAAAATGTATTCCAAAATATTCTTAAATAAAATATTTTTTAAAAAAAATGATCAGTACCCATATTTTTATATAAAAAAATATGGTAAGCCTTCTGATATATCTATAATATTTCTCTTAAATATATTTTCTCTTCATTAAAGATTCTCATGATTTCATTTTTGATAATATCTGCAAAAGATATAATAATATCTGTTTTGAGAAAATGAAAGATCTGATACAAATTTGGACTCTTGAGTTTGAAAAAAGACTGGTCAGAACATATAATTCAGTAAAAAAAAAAAGACTCAAAATGCTTTGAATGAAAATAACTATTTTAAATTAAGAATTAGTAAATATTAAATTAAATAAAAATGATAAATATTAATTACTGGGAGTAGTACTTCTTTTTTTAATCATTTATTAATCATTTTGAGATCTTCTGATTTAGAGATTTTGATTAAATATTAGTTTTTTAGATGCTTGTGAAAATTTAAAGTACTGCTATTAACATATACATAATAACTTCTATTAAAATAAAATTTTATTAAGTCTTCTCTTACTAAATGCATTATATATAAATAAAAATTTCTTAAGTTTCCTTCTTCTCTTTTTGATACTAAATGTGCTACTAAACTTGTTACTAATTTACTCATCTACAATAGTTGCACTTTGTCTTGTTTTTTATGTGATTTCAACTAAAATGCATCCAAATAATGCTCCTTATTTTCTTACTTTCATCAGATACTATCATATTAGAAGCATTATATAGGGTACTATTACTCTCTTCTAAATCTAGTTGATCATTTATTAATAGAAAATGGATGAAAAAAATCTATCTATTCAGGAAAAAAATGACTTAGCAGAAAAATTATATTAGATTATATAATAAATCATCAATTTGATTTGATTTGATTCCATAATTACTAATAATCAGAATCAAATCAAATTATAATAATTTAATTCTTCTAAAAATTAAGAATTAAACTGAAATTGAACTGAATTATTCAGAATTTTATAGACTATTAAGTTTGAACTGAATAATAAAAATTAATTTATCTATTTTTTTTAAATATTATTAATACAGATTATTTTTTGATTAGAATATTATGATATTTTCTTAAACAATAATACTATTAAAATAAATTAGTATTAAATATTACTTTTACTTTTTCTTGTTATAAATAATAATATGAGATTATATCTTATGATACAAATTCTTATATCAGACAAAATAACTGAGTCTTATAAATGAATTCTAGAATACATTAAAAAAGTAATAATAACTAAGCTATTAATATTTATTATAGATATGAATTTCATGACAGATGTTACAATTAGATAAATATATAAAATCATCTATTCAATTCACTATATTTTTCATATCAGCAAAAATCTATTAAAAAATCTCAAATCTAAGCTTTATAATTAATATGAAAGCTTTGTTTATAACTTTTTCCTATATTATAATAACTTATATGAAGAAAATTTCTATAAATAATGATCATAACTTATTAAAATATATTCTAATATTAAAAATTACCTGATGAGAGTACTTTATCCTAATTAATAAGTATGAATCTGAATATTTATATTAAAAGTATTCACAATAAAAATTCAAACTATCTTCTGTATTAAAGATCTTAACTATATTATCAAATATATATTAATAGTAAGTAGTAGTTTATATAATCTTATAGATATAGTAGATATAAGACTTCAAGATAAGACATAATGAAATTGATTTTTTAAATATTATACTATGTCATCTTATATAAAAATTATATCAGTTAGTCATGATATTTTTTCAGAAATTAATAAATAAATGACCAAATATCTTACTCTCTATATATTATTTACTAAATAGTTAGAAATAATATAATATCTATATTTTATTGCAGATCAAATAGATATACTGAATATTCAAGATGAGATAATAAGATTTAATATAAGTATTTGAAGTTATTTGAGTATAATCTAATATTTTTATTATATTTAGAATTCCAACCTTGATATGCTAGATAAATTTATTAAGAACTTATATAATATCAAGCAAATTCTATTAAAATTAATAATTATTAAGATTGATAAAGAAAATATTTAAGAAGTGTAAAAAATTAAATATATATAATCTGAAAATAAATACTTATATTTCATAATAGTGATCAATTCTATTTCTTATCTTTGTTCATATATATTTAATATATCTTGTAATATTATTTGTCACTATTATTTTCAAGTCATAATGTATTTGAAAATTACAGAATTTCATTAAAAAATTAATTGAATGAAATACTTATATCAAATTTCTCAATCATATCCAAGATTATAACATCTATTTTATATTATATAGTATAATGAAAAGCCAAATATAAAGAGATGTAAAAACTGGTATAATATATAGCCTAACTTGCTATTAATTATGATAATCATAATAAAATAGTAATATAGTTAAAAAAGTTTATTAACTAGCACAAAAAAATAATAACTATACTTATCTATTCTGTGCAAAATCAAAATTTTCAAGAACTCTTCAAAATCTAACCTAATGATGCAAATAAAAAAAATAAATCTGAATCAATTAAAAATCTATTAATATCATGATGAAAGGGATGTTTAGAAACTAAATATTATAAATTCATGACTGAAAAAAAATATACTCATATATCTGTGATATTTGTAGTCAATCAGAATATAATAATATGATATATTAAAATTACTAAAATATTTACTTATTTTTTATTTATTTAACTATATAACTCACAAATTATATATTCAGATTATTATAATATATTAATTCTAACCCAATCATTTTCATCTAATAAAAAGTATAATAAATATATAATTATCACATTTTACCTAATAAAAATCACTATGTATCATATTTTTTAATAACCAATCAAATAAAAATTTTAAAATTTCCAGTCCTAGCTGAACTAATTTTTCAAGATTATTTCTGAAATAGGATATTTTAATTAGATTCATTTATTAATTTATTTATTTTATATAATATTTATAATATTTAATTATTAAGAAATAAAGTAATATAATTCTTAATATATAATATAATAACTATAGCTTAATAATTTATAAAATTAATTAATCTAAAATTATTATATATAATCAAATCTTTTTATAGTTATTATACTTAAAAAAATAAAATTAAATATTTAAAAAGAGATATGATTATAAAAAATTTTTTTAATTATAATTAATTAGTAATTAAAAAACTTAAAAATAATAATTATAAAGAAATATAACTATAAAAAGATTTAATTATATCTTTTTTTTAAGTATTAATACTTTTATTAATTGTAAATTTATTTAAATTTCTTCATAAATTTTATAATATTATATAAATTTTTAATAAATTTTTAAGTAATATTATATAAGAAATAATTTAATTATTTAATTAAATACTAAATTTTAATTTATATTTTATAATTATTATATTTAGAAAAATAAAATTAGATAACTAAAGAAAAATATAATTATAGAGATTTTTTTTATTTATAATTAATTATAATTAAAAAACTCAAAAAAATAATTATAAAAAAATATAATTATAAAAAAATATAACTATAAAAAGATCTGATTATAATTTTTTATTAAGAATAATTTTAATCTTAAACTTTTTTTTTTATTTTAATATAATTATAACTAATAATAATATTAAATAATAAATTCTTTATTATTATTTAATTATATAACTTTAATAATAAAATATAAAAAATAGAATAAATCTAGTTAAAAGATAATAAATAAAATAATATTAGTAATAATAAAAAAGATTAATATATTTTAATATAAATTTTTTATTAAATATATTTAAGTTTTTTGATTTATATAATTTTTAAATAAAATTTATTTATACTTATTAATAAATTTATATTAATATATATTTAAATAAATTATTTTTATAATTATATTTTATATATTATTTAAGTTTAATTAAATCAAAATATGAAAACTATATTAAAATAAAATAATATAAATAATTTTATTTTAGATAATAACTATTTTTAGAAATATATTAGATATAACTATAATAATAAAAAAGAGAAAAAAGATCAAATTTGTAAATAATTAACAAGAAAAAATAAATAAAAAAATAATAATAATAATAAATAAAAAAAATAATAATAAATAATAATAATAATGATAATAGAAAAATGAGTAATATTAATAAATTCAGATATTTTTTCTAATTTTCTAGTCATAATAAAAAATATATCTTTTCTAATATAATTAATAAAAATTCAATAATATGATATATATATATAATTATTTAATATTAAATAATATAATTAGTATTTATTTATCATACAAAAACTTTTTCAATAAAATAAATAGTATTAGCTTAATTTATTATATTTGATTTAATAAATATATTAGAATTATAGAAATTTTAAAATGAAAAGAGTCATATTCAAAATAATATTCTTTTGATCTAGTAACAAGATGCTTAATATTTTTTGATAAATTATTATTAATTTTGAAATAGAATGTGACTTCACAAAAATATATAGTATATTACAAAAAAAAGTAAAATATTTAATTTTTTTCATAAATATTTATTTAAATAATATAAAATTTAAATATATATACTTAAAAGCATGATAAATAACTTTATTTTAAATACTTATTTTATTAAAATTTTTAATAATTTATATTTTTAATAATCATTATTATTTTCAAATTTATCTTAAATAAACTTATTTTACTAGATTATCAAATATATATACCTAAAGTTTTATATGATTTAAACAAATATTTATTAAATAATAAATAAAAAAAAACTAAAAAAATATTTTAAATTTTTTATATCATATATCTTCAAATATAAACAATCAAAAAATACAAGATTTTGATAGGATAAAGAGGAGAGGAAAGGAAGAGAGAGAGAATTTACTTATATTCAATTATAAATTTATTATATTTTATATATAATATTTTCAGAATTTCAGATCTTAAAAAGAGGTGATTGCTTATATTCAGGAATTGCTTATATTTGAAGATATATAATAATCAAATTTTTTCAAAAAGAATTTTAATAAAAAATATTAATTATGAAAAATTTTATTGGGATAAATATTAAGTAAACTTATTCACTAGGTTATCAAGCATATATATTTAAAATTTTATATGATTTCATTGAATATAAGCAAAAATGGTAATTTCGCAACGCACTGTATACCGATTGCTGCGTTTACAATATTATTTGGATTCGCGGGCTTTATGCGTGAGTTTATGGGAAATCGGGACACTTTTGGTTGGATTAGCTATGGGGTTTATTTCTTTGTTGAATATATTTTAAGGAATGTTGGAACAACCTATATCTTAATAAGATTATCAAGCTCTCACTTTTATAATCAAAAGCAAAATATATATATTATATAGTCAACATTATTATTATTGTGCCCATCTCCATTAAATAGTCAGGTGACGTTTATTTTAATCCAATAAATTAATGGCAACATTACGGTACCCAAAATTATTAATTTTCTGGTGGTATATTATCTTCATCCTCATCTAAATCGTCAACATCATCTAATGCTGCTTCTTCCTCGGCCTCAAATGAATTCGGAGGCACGGAGTAGAGTCGAACCACCGGCTATTAAATGAAAATTTATTAATGATTTCATCATTTTAAGGTGAACATATGGAGGGAAAATATCATGATTTTCACCTTATTAGGATCTTTTAATAGGACATATTTGCCTTCTGGTAATTTCATACAAAGATCAACAATTGTTCGTACAATACCCCAACCATTAGACGCTGATAAATTCATCTGTACAGCGAAATCGCGAGGCTTATAGTATTGTATGCCAAGAATTACATGACGGTGGTGATCTTTTGGAGAAACACGTGATACGTATCTATTAGACAATAGAAACATTAGTGTCTTCCTAATAATACAGAATAAGAAAAATAATATAATCACCCAAGTTTCATTTGATCAGCTCCGGCCAAAATACTTTGCATGGCCCATCTGGCCAATTTACAACTATTATTTTTCATTTCTGTCGCCACGACAGCACCACGTTGAGTGTCTAATCTTTGTCGCCAATCCAATGCGCCGCCAGCACCTTGTGCTCGAGAATCAAATTCATTTAGCGCTTTAATTGTGATGAATGAATCTCCTGATGTCGTTTTCACAACAGCATCCAATTGAGTGCGAACAATAAGAGTCAAATCTTCCTCCTCATTTACGCTAAGATCAAAACGACGATAACGATACGCGCATGATGCCAAATATTCAAATTCTTCGGGAGAACTTGGAAAAGGATTCGGCTTGTCGAAATCATATTTTTCTGGCTATCGGTCATTTTGAAATAAATAAATAATTAGTTCCTTTAGATTTTATAAACTTAATTTCTCTATATCTTAAAAAAAAAATACAAACTTCGTTTACAACTTGGTTTGCAAAAAAATGATTGATTAGAGTAGCTTCCAACGCTAGGGCACTCGGTGAATTAATATTATCCTTGTCGCCTGTCTCATTTGGTGGCTCGGCAGCATTTTCGTTCACGGTAATGTAATCTGGGGTAATTACAATTGTGATAAATTTTAAGTAAGGTAATGATAAAGAAAGAAATCGTTTTTATTACTATTTAAATATGCATACCATAAACACCATTATTTCTTTTATCAAAGAATAACTTATTTCCTACCCGATTGATAATCATGTCCCATGGATAGACTGTTCGCGGTGCACACATTAAAAGACTAAGAATCGCGTCGGTGGCAAAAACAACCGCTGCACCTTCTTTGGCGAACTATTAGTTAATAATCAAAATCTTTTAATATTCTTAATTTAAAAAGACTAAATTTAAGATAAAAAAAAATACCTGTTCAATTATTGGATCTTTTGAAGTGGAGGTAAAGTGTCGAACACGTTCTATTTGTTGTAAAGATTTTTCTGTCTTTGTCGATACGCGATCATATGATTTATCATAGTAAAACAAAGTTCCATAAGTTGATCTAGTAATGATGTTGATTTTATTAAAGAAAAGATAAATATTCTCAAATCTAAAAGTATAGTCAATCTCACCATTCACTTACAGATCTTCGCCTTCATCTACTTCTAAATTAAGTTTAGAAAGTCGATTAAATTCAATTTCTTCAAGTACTTTCCAATCAGGTCCTACGTTGACAGAAGCGTCGCGTGACCGTTGAGGCTATACGCCAAAAGAGATCAGTAAATAAAAAGGTGTTATGGTCTATATGTTATCTAATCTAATACCAACCTTATCATAATCTTTCCAACCAAATCTCTTCCTAACAACAGCGGCGGCGTTTTTCC
Source organism: Ambispora leptoticha (assembly GCA_910591765.1). Lineage (NCBI taxonomy): Eukaryota > Fungi > Glomeromycota > Glomeromycetes > Archaeosporales > Ambisporaceae > Ambispora > Ambispora leptoticha. Next base: position 5,249 of record CAJVPS010001596.1, on the reverse strand, counting down.
CAGTAAACATATTTCTCCCCGGGATGCCTGTTCGAGTGAATTGTCCATTTCTTGTATTACGATTAGTCTGCCCTCCCCGACCTCCTTGCCGAGTCTATTAATTAATAATTAAGCCATAATTAGAAATGTCAAAATATTAAATCATTGATCTTATCTACTCACCTTTGTCCCACCAGTAACACGAAATTGTGAAGCCTTTTTCTGCGCTGTTGTACGATTATCGACCACAGAGAAAGATGCTTCGTCTTCGTCATGTGTATATGCGAAAGCACTTGATACTCCACTCCCATAAGCTGTATATTGATCTATATATCAAAAAAAGTTAGGTTCAATATTCAAGTTAAATTAATAATGAATTTCATAGACCTGCCTCGATAATTCCTATAATTTACTCGTTGTCGTCCAGTACTCTCTTTCTCTTTTTGTTCTGGAGTCGACCAATCGGCAATTCTACCTAACTTATCCGCTTTACTATACGGTGCATACGGTATATCCCTAAATTTCTCAGGAAACATGGCAGGTGAGGGGCCCCATCCGTTCTCATTATCAATAATTTCTGGAAGTTTAAAAGTTCTTTCATTCATGGTAAGCTAATTGCAAATTGATTTTGGAAAAAGTTTGAAATATTTTTTATTTTGTAGAGCCACGTGCGTGAAATGATCTAATCTTTCCAAATTAAGTCATAACTTGGGAGCATGAAGTTTTATTTTATCTCAACAATGACTGAATCAAGTCCGAAAGTTGATTTTAATGACGAAGTAAATGAATTAAAAAAAGAAAAGTTTGCTCGAGGAATTTTAGATTTGTTGACCCCAATTGTTCAAGAAATGGATTCACGAATTGTTGCAGTGAAATCAAGTCAAACTGAACTAAATAAAGAGATTGAGAGATTGCTTGCAGGTACACATTATATCATCATTTTTTTTATTTTATTTTTTTTACATATAATGTAATTCAAATAAAAAATTTTAGAACTTCAACTATTCAACGAAGCAGCTGAGGTCCCTCCAATTCAATCTTCCCTTCAAAAATTGATTAACGCGAGAAAAAGACTCGCCGCTACAAATCAGACTTTAAAAATAGTTTATGATCGCGTGGAACGAATATATAATCAGTTAAATAAAGGAACTGGCAGTAATATCATTTGATAAATAAATCTCGAATTTTTGGACTATACATTATTTAACTTGGTGACTTTCGATTTGTGCATTCAAATATCGACATTTGTATATCGTAATGCATGATTTTAACGTCATCATTATAATGGTTTTTTTTTATTTTCGGAACCCTATTGTAATTAATTATAAATCTTAATTTCCGATTTTCCATCTAGGAAAGTTAATTTAATAATATGCTCTTCGTAAATGGTGATAATACCACCATTTTATTAAACATTTTTCACCGAAACATCCTCAGATAAGCTACAAATAATGCGGGAAAATAAATGTAAAATCCAAATATGGGGATGAAAAACACAATTCAAACGAACAATACCTAGTATTAATGCTCCCGCGCCAGTCAAAGTACCTAATGGTGAGTGGGTGATATTATGTAATAATTAGAATTAGTAAAAATAATTATCCCAAAACATATTTATTTACCAAGCATATACTGTAGGATTTGGAATTTTGTAGTTTCCATTTGTGTTCTTAAATTACTAATTTCACTCTCAATACGTGTTTCTGTTTCTTTAATTTTCAGTTCCAATGAGCTAGCTTCGTCCCTTATTCGACCTTTCTCGAGGTTTAAATCTAGACGAACACCTGCTTGTGTACGTCTTACTTCTTCATTCAATTTCGATTTCAGTTTCTCGATTTCTGTTAAAAGTCGCTCATTCTCAGCTTTCATTAGTGATGCGTCATTTTTCTCAAGCATATGCATTTCAGATTTCAATTGTGCAAAGTCCACTTTTGATGTGTAGACACTCTGTGTTATACGAGTATCATGTGGTAAAATATTGATCAATAAATTATTATAAAATAAAATGGCAAGGCAACAGTAAAATTACGAGAGATTTTGATTTTTAAAAAATTAACATCCAAATCACAAACTGAATATTACTTTGTATTCATACTTTCTCCTGTTCCGCTTTTGTTACCAAATTTTTGGTGATCGTTTCCATGCTAATTTATATTTGAGATATTATAATTTAGCAGTAATATATAAATTTTAATAGCATGATTAATATATAGAAGTAACCGTAAACCTTTCATTCATAACTTCAGTTAATGAATACATAAAAGCCTCGCTCTGTTCACGCGTAAATCCTTCACTTTCTAATTTCTGTACAAATTTGTTTGTATCAAAGTATTGTTGTCTTATAGCTGTTGTATTACTAAAAGATCGTATGCTACTAAAAAGACACGCTTGAGAATACTCAATTAATGCATTTGTTGGAAATCTGCTCGAGAGGATTCCTTAAAGTGTTTAAACGACGATTGAGAATGGATTTCAAACATACTTAACAAATTACAAAGTACTTGTGCTACAACATGCCTTTACGAGCGTATGTTAAATTTTTCGAAAGAGGCAAATTGGTTAACATCGATGAGAATTTATAAAAATGGCTGTTTCCCTCAATGTCTGTCTCACTTTGATAAAGAGACAACAAATTTATTGAAATTTACCAATCAGCATTGTGGCTGTGTGAATCAATGAAATAAAAATCTCCAAAGTGGGGGGTTGGCTAAAGCCTGGTGGACATGTGATTTTGTCATGTGATATTTGTGGCTGAAATCACTTCGGAAGAGATTCGGCGGTGCAATCGGAAAATCGATTTTCCGACTGCATGACACGTATATCAAAATAATCTTGACTTGTTGACTATTGCTTGCTTGCTTGCTATTGGTGCTTTACATTTGTTTAGGAAGAACTCTGAAAAGATTTTGATTATGAACTCAGACTATATTATTTATTTGTAATTTTATTTTTGCTAGCATGAACTGTAATAGTGAATGGAAGAGGGTAATTAAACTAATTTTATTAGTTAGTTTAAGTTCTGTGCTGATATTTATGGATATCATTCAATATAGGTGTTTTTAAAGGTAATTATGAGATAGGATAAAGAAGAATTCATGTATTAATTATTAATTAATCTATTCTTTTTATTCCTATGCTTTTTCTAGCTAAAAGTTTTAAACTTGGATCAATCAAATCATTCAATCAATGATGTATTTTATCTTTTTTGAACTAAAGAATCTAATCCAAATCATTATCTTTTCTGGTAAAAAGAGTCTAACCAATATATTAAACTTACAATTTTACAAGATTTTTTATAAGTATTTTTCTTGAAAAAAAGATTTTGTACATAATTTTATTTCTGTTCTTTTTTTAAAAATTCAAGAGTTATTTACTTTATATATTTTTATTATCTTTTGTTATATTAAAAGTAATATTATTCTAATTTTATATAATTTCTTTATTATATTAATAGGTAAGTAATAATAAAGAATGGCTAAAGAAAGAGTAACATGATCTATTATACTGAAGAATATGAATGAAAATGCTAGAAGAATAATGAAAATTATTGTGATATATATATATATATATTATTAATAACATATACTAGAAAATGCAGAAAAATAAGAGAAAAACTATCATAATCTATAATATCAATAATATAGGCTAGAAAATATAAAAAACTAAAGGATATAATATAATCTTATGTGCTGAAGAATACTATAAAAAAGAAATATAGACATAGTTATAAATATGATACTGAAGTAAAGATGACTTCTCAACTAGTTGTAATTTGCAATAGTTAATTAGAGAATTGTGATAGAGTTATGATAGTTAATTAGAGAATTATAATAAAGTTATAACTAGTTGCAACTTCCATTATTATACTGAAGGATGCTAAAAAATAAAGAGTTAGAAATTATATGATATTATAAAATATTTTACAGTCAGATGATTCTCTTCATAAAATTCAGAATTACAGATTTTAATAGAATAATAATAATAGTATATGAAAAGAAGAGATTTGTAATAAAAAACATAAGAAAATAAAAATTTAACTAGAGATTTATATTCTGCAAAGATTAAAATATTCTAATTTATTATCAAAAAAAAGTACAAGTTAAATAATATAATAACTCATCTGATTATATATTTGGATTATATATATTATTTAACAAAAAAATTTATTATCTGATCTCATAATTAAGAATTTAATTAAATATGAGAGTCTCAAATAGTATGATTTCTATTGAAATAATATAATAAATTTAGTACTTAATTAATAATATAATTCTTATTATAATAATATAAAGAATTTAATACTTGATTAATATTATGATAAATAATTATTTATATAAAATTAATTGTAAAATAAAAATTATATTATAATAAAATTTAAAATTAAACTTAAATAATATTAACTTAAAACAGATTCTAAACTAACTCTTAATTTTTTAATAAATATAATTGTTTATTCAGTATCTTTTCTTTTTTCAACTTTCTAATATAGGTCATACATTCTTTTTATCAACTTATTTATAATTTGTCATTGACTTTTGGCTATTTTTTTAGCTTCAGTTTTCTTATATGTTATAATTTTTACTGGCTTCTGATTTTTATATATTTCAAATTCATATTCTTTGAATATTTGCTAAAATTTTTTTCAAGTACTAGTAGTTAATAGTTTTCTAATATTATATATATACTCATGAAAAATATATTAGCAGGACAATTGATATTGATAGAAGAAGAGATAATGATAATGAGACAATAATAATTCTAATATCACTTTTTCTTTTTGTATCCTTTTTTAATAATACAAATTTCATTAATTTGCTGAATAAAAAAGAAGAATTTATAAACTTTTTTAAGAATCTCATGATCAATATCAATAATTAAAATCTTCTTAATATTGTTACCATTTTAAGATTATGTGTATGTAATTAATTTAAAATAGTAATAGTGACTGTGTTCATGGTAATTGTTTACTTTTATAACTTCAAGAGATTATATGACTGGTTATCTTTTTAATAAGATAATGTATATAAGATTTACTTTTGATAAAAATGTGATTATCTTCTCAATAAGATAATTTATACATATTTTACTTATAACAAAATATGATTATCTTCTCAATAAAATAATATACAGAAATTTACTTCTAATAAAATATGATTATCTTCTCAATAAAATAATATATATAAGTTTTACTTATAATAAAATGCTCTCTTAATAGAGCAAGAAGAAAATAAGATAAGATATAAGATAAAATATATGTGTTTATTAAAGAA
>CAJVPS010001595.1:0-14832 GCA_910591765.1 Ambispora leptoticha | reverse complement strand
CAATTTTAAACTAATACGTGTATAAAATTGGGATTGCTTTGTTTAATAATAAACACAACAACGTAAACATTTTTGCCGTCAGTTTTTGCACCCGTTAACAAAAAAATAAAAAAAATGCCACCCATTTCCAAGCACGAAGCACAAAGAACGGTGGTAAGTCAGCGTTGGGCAAATAATATCCGGAAACCTGCAGAAATTGTGCGAATAACAAGTTTTTCTAAGTCTATGGTGTATGATATAATCAATCAGATTAAAAAATCATCAAGTATTATGCCACTTTCCAAACCTGGAAGACCCCCAATTCTCACAGTTGAACAATGTTGCATCCTTGGTCAATTGGTGCAGATCAATAATGCCCTGAAATGACTGAAAGACTTAAACAAAAAGATTCTAACTTGAAAGTTTCCATTTGTACAATTCAACATATCTTAAAAAAAATCTTTGATTTGATGTTTGTTATTCACTATGGAGCTTGTCACAGAAATATGTTTGTCAAAATTGGTCTTACATGATATTTTCTGATGAAATAATCCTCCAAATGTTCAGAAATACTTAGCTAATAAAATATTATCATGGAATATTGTGATTATATAAAAGTATGTTAAAGCATCTTTATAAGATTCATGCTTGAAGTGCTTTTAGTATGCAAGAATCAATTGTATATGTCTTGTTTACTAAAAACTTCAATGCTAAAAAATATCAAAAGAAATTCTTGAAATGCATTTTTTTTCTCATATTTTTGTAGCAGATTATAAGTTATATTTTTAACAGAATAATTTTCTAATCCATAATATAGATGAAATAATTAATCTTTTTTATTATTGTGATATTTGAATTTTTGATTGGTCTTCTTACTTGTTAAATATCAATCTCATCAAGAATTTATGAATCATACTTAAGAGAAAGATGAAAAAGAAGATAAATTTATGATTAATAAAAAAAAATTTTAATAACAAAATTTCAAATTATAATACAAATAGAATAGATAGATTTGAGTAAAGATTTCTTTCTTTGATTATCAAAAAGTATGAAGGATGATAATCTTTTGACTGAATAGTTATAAATTTAATTAAATCTTGTAAAATAATAATAACTGGAAATTGAAATATCATTATAATAATTAATTATTTTATAAAATAGTCTGAAACTAAAATAATTTCTCACAAGAAAGCTATTACAATTACAAAATTTATTTTAATTTGTAAATATAAATATTTAAGAAAATTCAATTAAATAATGAATTAGAATTTGTTAACAAAATAGTTAAAGAATTATCAATAAAATTTGGAATCAAATATAAATTTTCTTATCTTATTATCTATAGATTAATGAAATAATAAAATACTTTAATAGAATATTATATATGATATTACAAAAATTAATAATAATATATAAACAAAAATAGGATATCTTCATTCTTGCTACTCTTTTTACTTATCAGATCAATTAAAATTTAATAACAAAATATAAATCATTTTTCTTAACTTATAAATAAAATACTAAATTACTAATTAAATTAAAAATTTCTATTTATTTAGAAGAAGATTTCACAAAAGAAGAAAAATTAATATAATAGATATATCATACAATAGATCAGTTATCTTAATAAATAATAAAAGCAAAATAAAATATAGCAGAATAATAATTATAATATTCTCAAAGATATAATAATAAAATTCAAAAAGAAATAATATTCAAAATTAGAAATAAAGTATTAATATTTAATATAAAGTAATACTTAATAATTAGAGATAAATTTCAATTTACTTGAAGTAAAGAATGATATTATATTCATGATTATACTAGATATAACTCTTATAAACTTTATGATCAGAATGAAAATGTTCTTAAATATTTTATTAATAGAAAATAACTTAAATATTATCATAATTATCAAGATTACTTTGAATTATTAAGTAACTTACATGAATTTTTTCTTAATTTTTGTCATTTTTATATTTAAAATTATCTTCTATCTTATTTTATTTATCTTTTATATTTATCTTTTCTCAAAAATTTAATATTTTATTATTTATAATAAATTATTAGTTCAGAATTTATATAATACTCTCTTTTTTAGTCTTATCTTTTTTCTTTATTCTTTTATATTTTCATTTTTATCTATTACTTTTACTTTTATTCTTTTATATCTTTTTAAATTTTTTTATATTTTTCACTTTTATTATTTTATTATATTTTAATTACCTACTTGAATTATTTCTCAAGTTATTAAATCTCTTGAAAAGATATATCAAGAGATTCTCATTTAATAAACTTTTGAAATAATTACTTTTTTAATCTTAAATTACTTACTTGTGATAATACAAGATAAAAAATATATATTTCTCTTTTAAATTTACTTATACAATCTGAATTTATTAAAGATATTGAAATTAATAATATTTTTTTCTTGAAATTTTAAATAACAGTTAAATTAATTAAAATATCTAATAAATCAGTTAATATAAGTATTAACTTAGACTTTAATTAATTAAATATATTTATTATTATAATAATAAAAAAAGAATTTAAAACTAATAATAAAGAAAATATTGAAAAGAAAGAATTAAAATTTGTAAATTCTGATAGTTCAATTACTTCTGAAGAAAAATTTGAATTATCTATTCTTGTACTTAATAAAATTAACTTTACTTTTAAAAAAGATTGGTCAATCAAACTGTATTACTAATTTATAATTATTTAATAGATAATAATAAGATAATAGTTTAATATTATAAACTTGAATATTTACTTTTAATTTAACTATATTAATATACAAAAACTATATTAGATATAAAAGAAAAATTAAAGACTTTATTAAAAAGTATATATATAATAGACTATATAATATTACTTAAAAAATCTTTTTTATTTATAAATCTGAGAAAAAAGTATTTGTTAATTGATTTGACTTTATATTAATCAAGTTATATTATTTAAATAAGAAAAAAATATTAAAAATTATTAATTAATTTTTGCAAGAGCAAAAATTTTCTAAAGAAGAATTATATATTATTATAGTAATATAAAATTTTTTAATTCTATAATCTTTTTTTAATTATATAAAATTTTATTTTTCTATAATTTTATAATTCATCATATAATTATTCTTATTTTTATATCATATATTTATTTTTATTACTATATTTATTTTTATTATATTTTTATTTTTAAATATTATATCTTATTTTCTTTTATTTAAGATCTATATTTTTGAATTATATATTATATATTTTTTATATATATAGTAAAATAATATATTTAAAGATTATTTTTAATTTCTGATAAAATGATAATATTTTACATATTGATATTTTGAAGATTAGTAAAATATCTATATAGATATTTATATAAATATCTATAAAAATATCTATATAAATATCTATATAAATATTCACAAAAATTTTCACATAAATATAATCTTAATATTTTTTAATATTATAATAATAAATTATAGTTTTTTATAATAATATGTATATCTAAATAATATTAAATAGTAATTCTATAGTAATCTTTATATTTAAAAAATGTATAAAAGAATTTGCTATTCCAGCTTGAAATAAATAGTTTTGAATTAAATTATTTGAAAAATATTGTTATAATGAATTGATAAGTGAGTTATCACTTGAATTTATCTTAACAATATTAGATTGAGAGAGACTGAAATAATTAAAGAGTAATGAGAGTGGAATTAGATTATAACTCTTAATAATAACAAAGATTTCTAAGACCTGTGTTAATATCTACGGATATTATCTTAACAAAGAGTAATTAAATAAAAAAAGTGAAATATAAATAAAAAAATTATAAAAATTATTTAATAAAGCTACTAATGATCAATATAATTCAAAACTTAAAGATAATTGAATAGTAAAGTTACTATTAATTAAAGAAGACTATTACTAAAGGTAAAGAGATAAAGAAAACTAAAATATGAAAACTAAATAACTAAAAAGGAGATGTGTCTTATTTATAGTAGAGATCTTTTACTCTCAAAATAATATCAAAAATCAATATAACATTATAATCCAAAATCAAAAATTCAAAATTAACTTTATAAGATCAAAGAAATAAAACTGAGTACAAGATAGGGTATTAGTATAATCAAATTATATTTTCTAAATAATTCAAATAAAACTATGAAAGAATACTAATATAATTTATACTTTCCAAACTAATCTTGACAAAACTGTTTATTTCAGCTGGAATAGCAGATTCTTTTATACTTTTTCAAATACAAAAATTATTATAGTATTACTAGCTAATACTATTTAATATATATATTATAATTTAAAGTATTATAGTATAAATTTTAGAAATATGTATATCAAAAGATGTTAAAAGTTATTGAAAAACATAAAAAGTCATTAGAGTACATGAAAAAATATGAAAAGTTATTATAAGTCATGAGAAGTCATGAAAAGTTATCAAAAGTTGTGAAAAATCATGAAAAGTTGTCAAAAGTTATGAAAAGTCATCTGTAATTGATATGTAATTATTCTATCAAAATTAAAAATAATCTTTCACTATATTACTTTACTATATATATGAATATTATATTATAAAGTAATATAAAAATATAGATCCCAAATATAAATAAAATATAATGTTTAAATATAGAAGTGTAATAATAAATATAGTAATAAGAAATAATTATATAATGTAAAAATAAGGATAATTATAAAATAAATAAAAATTATAAGAGAATATGATTTTACATAATCATAAAAAGATTAAGAAATTAAGGATCTTTATGTTACTATAGTAACATATGGTTCTTCTTCAAAAAATTTTTGCTCCTGCAAAAATTAATTGATAATTTTCAAGAGTTCTTTCTTGTTCAAGTATCATAACTTGATTAATATAAACTCAAATCTATTATCAAAAACTTCTTCTTCAGACTTGTAGATGAAAAAGATCTTATAAGCGATATTATATGATTTATTATATATGCACTTTCTAATAATATCTTCAATATTCTTTTTAATTTTTGATATCTTTTTAAAATATTTTAACAGTTGGATTGAGAATATATATTCAGGTTTATAATATTAAAGCATCATCTGACTATTATTATTCAAGAGATTATTATAAATTAATAATACAGCTTCTTTAAGTTGGGTAGACTAATCTTTCTCAAATATAAATTTAGTTTCTTCAGGCATAGGAATTGATAATTCAGGTTTTTTTTCAGATTTTGTTGAATTATCAGAACTTACAAATTCTAACTCTTCTTCAGTATCTTTCTTCTTAATATTTACCTTGAATTCATTCTCAGATAAATTAATAATAAAGATATTTAACCAATTAAAGTTTAGATCATTTGTTATATTAATAAATTCAACAGATACTTCAAGTGATGTGATAGTTATCTGAAGTTCAAAGAGAAAAGTATTATTGATTTCAACATCTTTGGTAAATCCAGGTTGAATAAGTAAATTAATAGGGGAATATAAGTTTCCTATTCTTCATTATTGCAAGTAAGTAATCTAAAATATGAAAAAGTGATCATTCCAAAAGATTATTGCATGAGCATTTCATGATAAATTTCTTCAAATAACTTGATCATTTAAGAGGTAATTCAAGTAGGTAATTGAGATATAATAAAAGTAATAAAAGTGAAAAGTATAAAAATTAAAAGGTATAAGATAATAAAAGTGAAAAGATAATAAATAAAAAGTAAAAAATGAAAAAGTAAAGAAAAAGAAAAGAAGAATAGAGTGGATATTTATATAAATTCTGAATTAAAAGTCTAATATAAAAGATAAGATATTAAAAATTATCAGAAAGGATAAATATAAAAATAAAATAGAAGGTAATTTTTGAATATTGGAATAACAAAAATAGAAGGGATGATCCATATAAGTTACTTAATAATAATTTATAATTCAAAGTAATCTTGATAATTGTAATAATATTTAATTTATCTTCTATTAATAGAATACTTAAGAATATTTTCATTTTGATTATAAAGTTTGTAAGAGTTATATCTAGTATAGTCATAAATATAATATCATTCTTTACTTCAAGTAAGTTGAAATTTATCTCTAATTACTGAGTATTATTTCATATTAAATATTAATATTTTATCTCTAATTTTGAATATTATTTCTTTTTGAATTTTGTCATTATAAATTTGAGAATATTGTAATTGTCATTCTTTTATATTTTATTTTACTTCTAATACTTGTTAAGGTAACTAATCTACTATATGATATATTTATTATATTAATTTTTCTTCTTTAGTGGAATCATTTTCTATATAAATAGGAATTTTTAATTCAATTAGCAGTTTAGTATTTTGTCTATAGATTAGGAAAAATAGTTCATACTTTGTTGTTGAATTCTAATTTGTTCTATAAGCAAAAAGAGCAACAGAAATGAAGGTATCCCATTTTTGTTCATGTATTATTATTAACTTCTGTAATATCATATATAATATTCTATTAAAGTATTCTATAATTCCATTGGTTTGTGGATGATAAGCTGAAGAAAATTTATATTTGATTCTAAATTTTATTGATAATTCTCTGATTATTTTATTGATGAATTCTAATCTATTATCTAATTGAATTTCTTTAGGGTATTCATGTCTATAAATTATTTCTTCAAAGATAAATTTTGTGATTATAGTAGCTTTCTTGTCAGAAATAACTTTAGCTTCAGATCATTTTATAAGCTAGTCAATTGTTATAATGATATATTGATTTCTAGTTGTTATTATTTTACTAGATCCAATTAAATTAATAGCTATTTTATTAAAAGATTGTCCAATTTTGATAGGATGTAAAGATTATTTAGTAGTTCTTTCATCAGTTTGCTAGTAGATTTCACAAGTCTTCACATAATTTTTGATATTAGTTCCCATATTATTTTATCAATATTTATTTGCAATTCATTGATAGGTTCCTTCATATTCAAAATATCCAGATAAAGAGCTTGAATATAAATTAATAAGAATAACTTCTATTTCATTTTCTTTAATAACTCTATTGATTCTTTTCTTCTGTTAATTTTATATAATATGTCATTAATTTGTAAAAATATTTTGCTTGATTATATATTCTTCATTATTATTCAAGAGTTGATTCTATAGAATAAGTTTTATTATCCAAATATCTTTGTAAATTATAGTATATTATCAAATCCATATTATTATTTATAGAGAGAAAAGTTATTTAATAATCTTCTAAATATATTCAGGATAAAGCATCAGTATTTTAATTTTTTCTTTCAGGCTGATAAGTAATAATAAAGGTATATTCCATAAAAGACATGATCTATCAATTTACTCTAACAGAATAATCTTGTTGATTTTTGAATAACCATCTCAAGACATTATGGTTAGTAATTATTTCAAATACTATTTCAAGTAGGTAATGGCAAAATTGTCTAACAGTTTATATCACTGCTAGTACTTCTTTTTCAGTTACTCTATATTTTTGTTCATTTGATTTCAAAGTAATACTTATGTAAGTAATTACTTATTCTCTTCCTTCTTTATCTTTTTGAAATAAGACAGCTCCAAGTTCTGAATCTGAGGCATTGGTATAAAGATAGAATTTTTTTGTAAAGTCAGGATAAATTAAAATAGGTATAGTAGTAAGATATTATTTGATCTTTTGAAAGACTTCTTTTTATTCTACAGTTCATATGAATAATTCTTTATTGTGAAGTAATTTAAATATTGATATAGTGATTTGAGAAAATTCTTTTATAAATTTTCTGTAATATTCAGCTAGTTCAAGAAAAAATCTGAGTTCTTTAATAGTTCTTGATTAGAAAAATCTTTTATCTTCTAAATCATTGATGGGTTAGAGGAGATTTTTTCTTTAGTTATCACATATTCAAGAAAAGATAATTCTCTTTGACAAAAGTTATATTTTTCCAGGTTGAGTTTCAAATTAGTATTTCGGATTCTATAAAATACTTTGTTAAGATGATCTAGATATTCTTCAAAACTTTTGAAGAATATATTTAAGTTATCAATATATATATTAGCAAAATTCTAATTATAGTCTCCTAATATAGTATTTATAGCTTATTGAAAGATTACTGGGACATTACATAATTCAAAAGGCATAATATTAAATTTAAAAAGTCCTTCTCTGAAAATAAAAGCAGTTTTTGGTTTGTCTTCTTCTTTTATTTCAATTTGCCAGTATCTAGAGGTTAAGTCTATAAATAAAAATCAATAAGCATTTTCAAGAGAATTTATCATTTCATCAATTTTTGGTAATGGGTATATATCTTTTCAGATAATAGTATTTAACTTTCAGTAATCAATACAAAATCTCTTTTTGCCATTTTTCTTTGCAATTATAATAATAGGTAAAGATCAAGAACTAGTTGATGGTTAAATTATATTTGCTTTTAACATTCTTTGAATTTCTTCTGATATGAATTATTAATCTGGAAGAGTTATTCTATAAGGGTATTATTTAATAGATGATTCATTTCTAGTATAAATTTCATGTTAAATTATATTATTTTGGCCAAGTTAATACAATTCAGTTACAAAAATATCAGCATTATCTTCTAGCAGTTGGGTAAGAAGATATTCTTGTTCAGCTGTCAATTTTTGTCTTTTAACTACTTTTTCTTCTTGTTCTTGTTTCATAAAATAAGTATAGACTTCTTGATGATTAATAGATCTAAATTTAGCTATTTTCCAACTAAATTATCCTAGTTCTTTTCTAGTGGAAATTGGTATAAGTTATTCAATAAGAGCAAGTTATAAGAATACTAATTGAGCAATTTCTGATCTGGTTCAATAATATAATCATTTTCTAAATTATTTTAAATTATAATACTGATATTTTCAGTATATTCAGAGTCAATAATTCTATCTTTAACATTAATTTCTTGTTTAGCAAGTGAGAAGCAGAATATTACTTGATATATAACTTCAGATATTTCTATAGTAATATAAATATCTACTAGTATAACCCAATGTGATGAGATTCTGATTGTTTCTTGTCCAGTATAATAGATATCATATTCAGCATTAGTAGAATATGCTTTTTCTAATAATTTTTCTTTATCTTGATCATTGTAAACTTTGATTACATAGTATTTATTATTTTATATAGTTGAAGATTCCTTCAAATATTCATTAAATTATTAGGTAAGTTCATTAAGTATTTGATAAATAATATTAAATCTTTCTTGAATTTTGATTAATTTGAGTTTAGAAGATTAAGTTAAAATAGAAATAAAGCTGATTTCTTCAATAATTTCATCAGTTACTAGTTCTTTTAGAATTGATTCCAAAGTCATAAGTCATTTTTCTTTATTAATTTTAGTTAAAGATTCAGATTATATACAATTATTATATTTATCATCATCACAAGAAATTAGATATTCTTGATAGAGTTTTATATTAATATAATCTAAGTGAGCAAGCTATTATCTTTAATTAGAACTACATTATTGATAAATATATTGGAATATTTCTGCAATAGAGGCTTCTACAGAACTCTCATATATAATTTCATAAATAAAATCATCTTCATATATAAAGTGAGATAAAATTACTTTGCCAATTTTATCATATTCTTTATATACTTCTAATAGTATTTCTCTGAGCTTATTAATTATTCTAGTATTTTTTCTTCATTCTTCATGATTAAACCAATAGATATATTGATGTTTATATATATAGAAATACTTTTTCTTATAACTTCTAGTAATATATATTTCTCTGGATTTATTTCATTCTTCATATTATGAGCAAGCAGAAAGATTCAGTTATTTTTCTCTAATACAGTTATTACAGGCAGTTGCTTTTTTTCTATTTATTCTAAAATATATTCTAGCATAATACTGGTCAATATATTTTTTGCATTTTCTATATCTTTCAATCTAAGAGTTGGGATGAATTTGTTGTGAAGCAAGTTGATATGAGTTAGAACTTCTTTTTATTCTTTTGATAATGAAGAGTTCTTGTTCAACTTCATCAGTCCAGTCTTGAGTTGATTTCAATTCAGTATGAAAGAATTTATGAAGCTTGATAATAATCCAATTAGTAAGTTTATTATAATATTGATTGCATTTATAATTAGAGATGAAAAGATTTCTATAACACTAATATTTACTATTAGATCCTTTCCAGTCAAATAACTATTGGTTATTCCAGTTATAATCTTGTGAAAATTTTTCATTCAGCTAGTTGTAATCTTTCCAGATATATTTCTTCTATCTAATTTTAATTCCTTCTTGATAGACTTGTACTTCATAACTTCTCTTAACACTTTGGATAATTTGAGAAGAAATATTTTTAAAGTTGATATCTTTCAAGTTTTAGTTAGAAATTTCAACAGAAATTCAGACTTCATTTATAATAATTTCAATATTATTATTATTAATATCTTTATATTATCTAGATATTACAATATTCCAATTATCATGTTATTTCATGAGAAATATTTTCTTTTCCAAGTACTGTTTTTCAAATTCACTTTCAGAATCTTCTTCAGATTCATCTTCTTAAAACTTGTTTTATCAAAAATCAGTTCTTTTCTATTATCATAAATAAATTTAATTAGTACTTTTCCTTTCTGATCATTATATTCAAAGATTAATAATTCTTTTCTGATATCAATATTTGTTTTGATTATGTTTAAAAAGTTCATTCCAATAATAACTAAATAAGTTTTTGCTTTAGTAATATCTACTTCAGTAAGAATTACAATTTCATTAATATTTAATAATAGATTATTAATAGCTCTAAGAAACTATTTAGATACTCTATTTATATCAGATATAGAGATATTTGAACTTTGTTGAATTTTTAATCCTAGATCTTTGATAAAATTATGGATAGCAACACATCTAGAGGTATCAGTATCAATAATTAAATCAATAATATTCTTTATAACTTTTATTTCACATCAGACAGATATAATTTTGAGTTTTGTTCAAGTAATATCTTCTTTTTCTCTTGGATTTGAGTGTAATAACTTGATGCATTTCTTTTAATAACTAAGTTTTTTGAGATGATAATATCTGAATAAGTTGAGCAACAGTAATATTTGCTTTTTGTTGGGCCAAATCTTCTAGAATATCATAGAATTCAGTTATGATAGCAAGTACAGATAATATAATTTTGCTTTTCTTTTTGCGAATAATCTGTTTTTCTTCAACTATCTTAGATGATCCAGCATTATTTATATCTTGGTCAAGAATAATTTCAGAAGTTTTCTCTTGTTCATCTTCTTCATTATTATTTGATTCTTCATTTTCATCAACTATTTCTTTACAGAATTAATCTACAGATTTAGTTCTATAAGAAATAGTTCTTGAATTTCTAGTCTTTCTTTCAACAACCAAGTATTCATGTATATCAAGTAGCAAATTTACATTATCAGATTTGGTAGTTAATATCTGAATAATATTAGTAAGAGCTTGAATTTGAACTAATAATACATTTTGACTATCATCAGCATTTTAATTGTTGTTAGTATTTGTCTGATTTAGTAATATATTGTTTTATTACTAATTATTTTCATTTAATCTTGGATGATTATTTCTAAAGTTATTTTGATTATTTTTGTATGATTATAACTAAGGACAATTAGGATAAATGTAACCTGGCTCATCATAATTATAGCAAATTAAAATTGATTTAGGATTTTGATTATTAGACTGATAATCTGAGTTATTTCTATTATAATTTGATTTTTTATTAGTTTTAATACTTTCTATTTATTAGTTGAGATCTTGTAAAGCTACCAGAATAGCATTCAATATTAAATTATCCTGAGCTTGAGATTGATAATATTCTCAAGTTGGCATATCTGTATCAGCTTTCTCTACACTCTTTGCAACTTGAATCATATTTAGAAAAGTTTTATTAGTAGAGATCTATATCTATTTTCAGATTTCTGGTTTGAGAACTCTTCTATAAAGTCAGATTTTATATTCTTCCAGATATTTATTATCTGAATCTATCTTCTAGATATTTATTATCTGGATCTACTTTATAAAGTAGATTAATAAATTTGTCTGTATATTCTTTTACAGTATCAGTCTGTTATAAAATTTCAATTTCATTTTGCCATTAGTCAATTCTTTCTCTAGTTCTAAAGTATGTAGCAAATTAATAACAAAAGCTGTGATCTTGATTATTATTAGTATCCTATACTGTTAGGCTAATAGTATTATCTCAGTTTCTTTAATCATAACACAAGATAATAGTATTTTCTAGATATCCTCTCACAAGTTGTATTTTTCTAGCAGCAGTAATTCCATTTGCTTGGATAGCAATATTGAATTCTTTGAGCCATTCAGTTAGATCTTGATCATTTTCTTGATATTTCCTAATAGGAATTATAATTTTCTCAGTTAGCCAGTTGTTTTGCTTAGCCATTCTTTGGGTTAAAGCTCCAAGAGCTATAATAAGTTCATCTAAATCTTGATTATTATTTTGTGCCATTATATTTTGATTTGATTCTTCTTCTATTTCAGAATTATTTTTAGTTAAGATTGAGTATAAATTATTATTTTCTTCTGATTCACTAATTAATACTATTTATAAAGATGATGTTAGTAATTCTTCTGCATTTTTAATTTCAGAATAATATTCATCAATATCACTAGTATTAGAAGGAGTTCTTGATTGTAGTTATAATATAAAGTCTTATTATATGAATTGTTAGAACAAGTATTTAATTAATTCAAGTTATTCTTCTTTAGTATTAACTTGGTCAAATAAAAGTGTATTTAATAATTGTATAACTCTTTATCTTAGTTATGTATGATATACTTCATCAAAGTTGAGTTGGATAATCTCTTGAAATAATAAATAGATTATTTGATTTAATGATACTGCATCAATATTCTCAAGAATTAAACAAAATATCCAAAATTAAAGAGAAAATTCTTGTTAAAGGAGATGGCAATAAAGATAAAAGTGTTGAAGGGATATTCTAAGAGTATAATTAGGATTCTGATATATATCAAGATAATAATTAACAGGCAGTTCAACAAAAGAATAATAATTAGTCATGAAAACTCAAGACATAATTATATATCAATTATTATAACAAGAAAAAGATATATAAAATATAAAGGAGTTTATAAAGAGTAATTAAAATAAGAGATCTATAAAATCTTTATCTATAGAAGTAATAAATAAAAAATAAAATAGAAATCTCTGGAAGTTTTACTTTATAAAGAAGGTATCAAAGAATATATTACAGCAAATTGATAAGTGGATTATCACTTGAATTCATCTTAATAATATTGAGTTGGGAGAGACTGAAATAATTAAAGAGTAATAAGAGAGAAATTAAACTATAACTCTCAATAATGAGAAAGATTTCTAAGACCTGTGCCAATATCTATAGATATTATTTTAACAAAGAATAATTAAATAAAAAAAGTGAAATATAAATAAAAAAATTACAGTATAAAGATTATTTAGTGAAGTTACTAATGATCAATATAATTCAAGACTTAAAGATAATTAAATAGTAAAGTCACTATTAATTAAAGAAGACTATTACTAAAGATAAAGAGGTAAAGAAAATTAAAATATGAAAACTAAATAACTAAAAAAGAAATGTGGCTTATTTATAGTAGAGATCTTCTACTCTTAAAAATAATATCAAAAATCAATATAATATTATAATCCAAAATCAAAAATTCAAAATCAATTTTATAAGATCAAAGAAATAAAATCAAGTACAAGATAGGATACTAGTATAATTAAATTATATTTTCTAAACAATTCAAACAAAACTATGAAAGGATACTAATATAATTTATACTTTTCAAATAAATCTTGACAAAACTGTTTATTTTAGCTAGAATAGCAGATTCTTTTATACTTTTTTGAATACAAAAATTATTATAGTATTACTAGCTAATACTATTTAATATACATATTATAATTTAAAGTATTATAGTATAAATTTTAAAAATATATATATCAAAAGATATTAAAAGCTATTGAAAGATATGAAAAGTTATTAGAGTATATAAAAAGTTATCAGAAGTTATAAGAAGTTATAAAAGTCATCAAAAGTTGTGAGAAGTTATGAAAAGTCATCAAAAGTCATGAAAAGTCATCTGTAATTAATATATAATCATTCCACCAAAATTAAAAATGATCTTTTACTATACTACTCTATTATATATATGAGTATTATATTACAAGTAATATAAAAATATAAATCTCAAATATAAATAAAATATAATATCTAAATATAAAAGTGTAATAATAAATATAGTAATAAGAAATAATTATATAACATAAAAATAGGAATAATTATGAAATAAATAAAAATTATAAGAGAATGTAATTTTGCATAATTATGGAAAGATTAAGAAATTAAGAAGCTTTATGCTACTATAATAGTAATATAATTAAAAAGCTTATTATCATAAAAATAATAATCTTTCTAAAAGATTTCTTTTCTAATTATACTAGTATTCTTTCACTTACTCAATTTTATTCCTTTAATTATATAAAGTTGATTTTGATTTGGATTATAATATTATATTGATTTTTGATTTTTGATATTATTTTAAGAGTAAAAGATTTCTATTATAAATAAGTCATATTCTTTTATTTTATTTATTTTATTATTTTAAGAGTAAAAAATCTCTATTATAAATAAGTCATACTTTTTTTGACTAGTTATTTTATTTACTTTAGTTTTTATCTTTTCTTTAGTTATAGTTTTTTTTAATTAATAATAACTTTACTATTTAATTACTTTAAATTCTGAATTATATTGATTATTAATGATTTTACTAATTGATTTTTATAATTTTCATAATTTATTTTATTTTTTTATTATTTAATCACTTCTTTAATAAAGATAA
>CAJVPS010001594.1:0-14839 GCA_910591765.1 Ambispora leptoticha | reverse complement strand
TATTCAGTGAATTTTCTTGTTAGTTCTTTAAATTCATCTTCTGTTAGGCGTAATTCGTCCAATCCCATTGGATTAATAAAGTCAACTGGTGTATAATTGTCCTTAAGAATAGCACTTCCTGGGTTTCGATCCTCATACATGCACAGTAGGAGTACGTGTAAGCCATCTTTCGGGTGGTCAGTATAATATTTCATGTCATTCCAGAAAGCCAAGGTTCCATCACCATCATAGAGTATCTGGGCCTCGTCAATGAGGACAAATATTGGATCATTGCTGTTGGCACATTCAGACCATGTGCACTGAACTTCTTTTCTCCAGAATGCATCAAAGGTCTTATTATTATGTAGGAGATCCGGAAATTCATCTCGATGCCAGTGCGCGAACGTAATATATTTGACTATGAACCTCTGACTTTTGAAATGTCCTTCAAGAACTTTGGCTAGTGTTGTCTTTCCAGAGGACGGAGGACTGCGCAAAAGGTTAATCTTATTGGTAATCCAATTTCCACAAATTTTGTTTAGGCGACTTTCAGAAATGACGATCAGACCCGCGGCTTTTTCATGTGTACGCTTTGTACCATGAGATAACACTGATTGCATTGTTAATGAAGGCGTAAATTAACATCACGTCTACTCTACCTTGTACACACTACTCTATGTCCCCAACGCCAGAGTCACAAAGCCGTTACCTGTCTGCGTTGTAGTTGTTGTTGCTGCCGTGAGGGCTCGCTGCAGCTCCTCCACCTGCTTCAAATGATCCTCCTTCGCCTTCTCTAGTCTCTCCTTCTCTGCCGTGAGTTCTTTCTTCTCCTCCTTCCATTCGGTTCGCTGCGCCGCAGTTCCTTCCTCATTCCACAACTTATTCTCCAACGTCGTCAGTCTCCGTTCATATCTCCCATCCTTAAACTCCTTCAGCTCGCCCTTCGCCTCCTGTAGCTCCTTCTTCGCCTTCGCCAACGCTTGTCTAACTTCTTCAACGTTTGCCATTTTTTTGTTCGTTTTGTTTTCGATGTAATATCAGTCACACGATTTGTCACACGTAAAAAATTAAGCATATTATGTCGATCGATTTAAAAAATCGATTAATCATACACACCCCTACAATATATTACCGGAAATTTCAAAAATGAAACTATCATTTTGGAACCCAATTTCTCATAATCCAGTGATCTCATTTAAATAAAGATATTACCATAAGATTTCTGGAGTCGGGACAAATTTAATGGAGTATTTTCATTTAAATTGGATCATTGAATTTTGAGATATTGGATTTCAAAGTGGCAGATTCGTTTTTAGGATTTCCGGTAATATATTGTAGGGGTGTGTACATGTGAATTTTTTGTCCAAAGTCAGTCAACGCACAAAGTTCCCTAAAACAAAATTATTGTTGAGGTTTCTATGAACAGAGCAGTGCAAAGATCACGAAAAACTAATGTCTCCCTGTAAAGTGAAACGCCTTCGAAATTGGTGTCCATTTTGCCTATTTTTGCTAGATTATTCTTAAAAAGTAATTCACCAGACACGCCCAAACAATAACCATCTACACTTATGGGACAAGAAAATTTCATTCGCGGATTATCGGTTTGAATCTATCTCAAACTGGTAAGATATCTCTAATTGGTAAGTAAGGTGAATCCCTTTACCGTTACTGGTAAGCCAACATTATTTGTTGGTAATGTTGATAATAATCGAGCAGTCAGGTAATGATAATCAACTGGTAATAATAAAGGAAATGTTAGTCAAATGTTTCGAAAGCCATATGTATGTATGTATGTATATAAATGCGTTGAAGTAAGATCGTTTAAAAGTTCAAATGAAATGCAATACTTAATTACGCTTTTCTCTTGCCCACTCATTCTTGTCTCTCGTTTTCGCCTACAGTATCTTGCCCACCTTCGATTGTTTAACTTTTAGTCTTTTACAATAGGTACAATAACAACGCGAGTCTGGTACGAAATCCCGACGAACACAATCCTGACAGTTCATAAACCCAACAAACGAAATCTCGAAATAATGGCAAATCCCGAATGATCGAAATCCCAAATGAAGGGCATCCCGAACAAACAAGATATTAATAATTAAACATGTAGTTTACTTACTTTTTGTTTTATATCAATATGACTTGCAGTATAGTCATCATAACCCAAAATTATAGCATGAATACCAAAATTATTTCGGGACTTCGTGCATCGGGATGTCGTTTGTCGGGCATATGAAGCGTCGAATATGCAATCTGCAATCAAGGAAACTGGATGTGGAACCATCCAAACATCCCGACAGTCAAAATCCCAACATCCCATAGCCCGGCAAACAAAATCTCGACAATTCAACATCGCGACAGTTCATGTTCCCGACAATTTAACATCGTCAAAGTATGCATTTACCTCATGCTTTTTGTATCGATCAGTGTTACAAGATACATTAATTATCATTTTTATCAAACTATTTCGGGAAGTTGGATTGTTGTTTAAACTGTCTGGAAGATGAATTGTTTAAATTGTTGGGAATTATGAATTGTCTGGATGTAACGGAAATCTAAACAGGTAATATTGGTAAACTGGGTAATATGGGCAAGATTTGTAATATTAACATTCATTATATACGTTACCTTTACCAATTTGCTATACCGAAAACCTCAATATATCGGCCTAAATGGATTAGTTCAATGCACCGTTATAAAGGACTTTGACTGTATTAGTTGCTGGCTGATGATCGACAAAACCTGGCACAGATTTCTTGCATAATTCGAGTAATTCGTGACTATAAGAAAAAACAAATAATGTACTTTTATAATAGAGGTGCGATATAAAATACGTTTACAAAATTTATTAAATAACAAGTAAATCGATATAATAACAAAATTTAATTTCTCTGTTATTGTTTCACCTGATACACTTGTTTGTTTTCTTCCTAAACTAGTCATAATTTAAAAATTAACACAACAATTGCACAACTAATAAAATCACATACTATAAATTATTACTTACCAATTATTTCCAGTAAATATTATTATTATTATTATGATCATTGAAAACTCTAGGCTCCTTTCTTATTAACAAAAGAATAACAGCATATCAATTCTAGTAATGTTTTGAGAATAATTGTAAGAAGCTAAAAAAATTATAAAAGAGAGTCTACTCCAACCATCTTCAAGACACTCCAACATCCCGTTACCATCATCCTGAAAATCCAACATACTTCTCGACAGCCTAACATCCTGACATACCCAAATTCCCGCAAAACTCAATTTCCAGACATAAACCAGAAAGTGAACTAGTTTTTTCGGGAAGTTGAGAAGTTAAATTTGTCAGAATGCTGAATTTCGGGAATTTGGATTAGGCGGGATGTTAGGCTGTCGAGTAAGATGGATTGTCGGGATGTTGGGTCATCCAATACATAAGCACGTGCCTCCCAATAAAAGTAACTAAACATTAAGGAGTTAATATAGTTAAATGTTACAAGTACAATGCAGCAAAAAAATCAACACATTTTTACGAACGTCATGATATCGAATAAAGTGTCTCTTCAAGTTTTTACTTCGAAATTTATTTTCTCCGAAACTTCGTATCAAGCTCCCAATATTCTCCAAACCACGTGTCCATTCCTTCATCGAACGCCAAACACAATCGATGATTGATGAAAGACCAAGCCTATACATGTGCATATCAGTGGTTAATGTATAAATTTCTTAACAAACATGATATACCTTACGATGCTCAGAGTCTTTACATCTACTTTCTTTGATTAATTTGCTTTTTCAGTGTGATTTTTTAATATCACATCCTAGCTTTTTCGCCGTTGTTTAGGGGAGGGTTAGAAATTACGTGACTAAAATTTGGAAGGGGAGAAGCTCAAAATCACGTCATGTGACTTTATATGTGTCATGTGATATTATATATCACCGGGGAACCTTATTTGAAGAGGTAATCACATAATTTCTGGCCCTCCCATTAAAATCCATCCCCATCCATTAAACGAAACATTTTAAAATCAAGATTTACTTCCCTTTCATCAGAATTATCATCTTCCTCGATCCAACACTGAAACTCTTGAACACAACATAAAAAAATGGATCAACAAACACATCAAATTAAGAGATACAGAACCTCAGCTAATGATGGCTTCACATTGTGTTCCTCTTCCACATCTTATCCCGCATCTTCATTCAATACACTTTTTTACCTTTACGATCAAAAGTGGTGAGCTCATTACTACTGTGGCTGTATGCTCTTGCAGATATTTTGACTACATCAGAAAAATGGGTTAGCAAATTTCAAAGATATAAAAACTTTTTGTTTTTGACGCCGCACAGTCTATAGGACAAAGATAAAATAATTGGCAATGCAAGAAAATAGGAAAGTTAGATAATGAATCACCTACATATGCTCCACATCATTTTTCTAGTACGAAAGTGCTTGCGAAATAACATTATCTGAAGGGCCTTTGAAGCAGATCATGGCACGTCTTATGCAATTTCCAAGACCACAAAATTTCACAATAAATCAACTTTAAAATTATTCTTTATATGAGAGATTATTATTTTACACTTGAGAGCTGTATCGAGCTAACAATTCATTGCAGACGACTATCTGTGCCACAGAAGACAAAAGACACTCCCGAACCACAGCGAACTAACATTTCAAACCCAGACGCGAAATGTGTAAATTCAACATCAAATGAAAATTAATACTTGCCTCTAATTCCGTGTACATTTGATCGGCTTCCAGCTTGGCATCCCTGATATAAGTTGATTGCGATTTTTCAAGATTTTTTCTTATTGCATGAAATATCACTCGGCCGGATCATCAAGCGTTCACCATCCAGATTCAGATTTATCAAAACATTCGATCATTTTTTAGTAATACAATATGAAGAAATAAAAAAAATTGATTATGCAAGCTGAGACGTTTTACAAACTTCGAGACGTAGATATAATCAGTGTTCGGATTTCTAAAAAGCTCGAACACGTGATATTTTCGGAGGTTAGAATAAAGTGTTTATCTAACAACTCGAAAAACAGTTTTATATCGAAAATTTTTGCGCTGTTTTTGCTTGGCGATCAAAAGGTAGATCACAATAAAAATTTATTTGCAATTTTTCTGTTTTGAATTTTCGCATAACACATTTATTGGATAAATATCACGTGTTCAACTTTTTATGGAATTTTGTGTTTTCTTAAAGTGGCACAGGTGGCACAAACCAATATTGATAAAAACGGAAAACGAATATTTCAAATCTAGCCTGGAACATTAATAAAAAATGACGAGAAGATAATTTTATATAAAATCTTACATACTACTTTTCTTCCATTCCAACCCTGACCCTAACATTTATCTCAAAATCAATATTTAACGTTTACCAGGGTCTGCATAACCTGGCGCACACTCAAGAATGCAAAAAATCTGGTCTAAGCAGCCAATCAAAGAGTTAATAAGTTTATTTACTGTAACACGAAAGAAATGAAAATAAAAAAATGAGAAAAATAGAGAGAACAGACGTCTAAATTTGACTTGAAGCTCAATCAAAATGCCGGTAAAGCAATTTTACATATAACTTTTGACTCAACTCTAATCCTAACTCCAACTCTGAATTCAATTTTTAATAGTTGACGACACATATAATGCATGTAGTCAGGAACGAGCACAAATTGGGATTAATGATAATTTTTTTCTGCAGCTAATTAATGTCCTAATTTTTTTGATTTTGTAAGACTAGTTGGATCTAATACAAATCTATAGGCAGTAACTCTACCAATCACTAAATTTTATACGCAGGAAGACGTGAATCAATGCAAACCACCATTGTAATAAATCGAGTTACTAGCAAACTCAAACCTTAAAGGTTGATCACAATGTTGGGACAATCTTACCTTTTCATAATAAACTCCAAATACACTTCTTACATATTGTTGTTGCATCTAAAGCTCACATTTTGCGTTCCATTCATTAAAACTTTGAGAAAAGCAATTTCGCACATACCGATTTGTCAACTGGAGGCATCTTAAGATATCTGCAAGGAGCTCTGTGATGGGCTTTACAACCAGTCCTCGTCATGAAGTGAAGAAATTGGGTCCAGATTCCGGGATAATCCTCAAACCTGGATATATAGCGATATCAGGTGCCATTGGTTTTTCTCTCCGTGTGGTTGATAGTGAACTTTAAAGTCAAAGATCAAGCAATTTACCTTATTTGAAGAACTAAAAATGTTAGCATCAACACTATTGTTAGAAAATACTTCTGTAGCCGCCTAACAACTGATGAAAGCATGTTTTTTCACATCTCGACTGTAATTCCGGTCAATCTGTAAAGGCAAAAATACGATTTATATGAGTCAACGCAGGGCGGATCTTAATCCACCCGCATGATGTTCAATGGCCTTCTCTTCTAACCAATTTTTTCTACACTTCGAAAATTTTTAAGGATTGAAATCAACTAAAATATATCGTAGTTTTTTATAATTTTTAATTATCAGTCTCGCAAATTATATTTAAAATAATATAATCCTCTTGAGTCTAATTACAAATACTATTAATAGAATTATAAACAATAAAAAGATAATAATAACATGACAAGAGATCAATTTATAATAAAATCTTAAATTATCTCTTTTATAATTTTAATAATATTTTTTATTTTTATTTTTATTTTAAAATATTTATAATTTATTATATTTTTTTTCTGAATGAGTTGTTTTAATTATAGAGTTATCACAAAATTTTTTAATTAAATTTCATTCTCATTAGAAAAACTAAAAGATCTAAAAAATATATATTAAATTATAAATTATAAGCTTTGTTTTTAATATAAAAATAAAATTATTATTGTAAAAATTATAAATTTTAATAAAAAAAAATTATTTTTGCTATATTTTATTAATAAATCAACATTCTGATTTTATAATTCTGTTAGTTATCATATATTAATAATAATAATATATATAAGATTTTTATAAATTATTAAATATTAAAAAATATAAAATTAAAGTATTAAATTAATATTCAAATAATTTTTATTTGTTTATAAAATATTATTAATTGATTAAAAAATATTCAATATATAAAAATAAATATATAATTATATCTCTTTATAAAAATATAATTAAATCAAATTCTTTTAATTTTTAATTAATATCTATTTTAATTTAATAATTCTCAAAATCAAATTTTTTAAAGATAATATTCTCAAAATCAATATCTTTTATAATTCTTGAAATCATTACTATTATTGAATTAAATATATAAATATTATTATTTTTAAATATTAATATATCTGAATATTATTTCTTTAAAAAATTCTGATTTTTAATAGTTTATTCAAATTAAATATAATTTTTATCAAAACTCATAATTATAAAATAAATAATTATATTTTTTTGACCATTTCAGAATAAATCACGTGTAAGTTAAATTACCCAATCATTTATCTTAAATTTGGCCCAGAACATATACAAGCATACATATTATTAAACCAAAAATTACATGAGTGAAACCAATTTCACGTGATCTATACTCGATTTATTCAATTTATGAGAACTTTGAAATAACATTATATGATTGAATACGCTTTGATTGTTTATATCTTATTTTACTGGATAATACGAAATAGGGATGTCATCGGTTTGAACGGTTCAAACCGATAACATCCCTAGAAAAGAAACAAAAAATTAAATTTACTCCAAAAATTTAACCATACAAATGATAGTTCAAATCACATTTGAATTGGTTAAATAACTGGTTCAAACCATGGTTTGAACCGAGTTTAATATCTGGTTCGGGTCTACCCCAACATCTCGAAAATCCAACATCCCGACAATCCAACATCCCGACAATCTAATCCCGACAACCTAACATCCCGACATACCCAACTTCCCACAAACCTAATTTCGATACATAAACCAGAAATTAACCTAGCTTTTCAGGAAGTTGGGAAGAGTTAGGTTTAATTTTGAGAAGTTAGATTGTCGGGATGTTGGACGGCACCCATCTGGTTCAAACCGCGATTTGAACCAGTTAAATATCTGGTTCAAACCATGGTTTGAATCGGTTAAATATCTGGTTCAACCGTAGTTTGAATCAGTTCAATATTCTTAAACCAAACTATGTTGGTTTCAAACCTGAGCAAACCGATAACATCCCTAATTCGAAAATATTTATTCTCTCGTGATAATGCCTGGAAAATGTTCTAAGTTAACTCTTTTTTCGAACCATTCAACACTGAATTTCTTCTTGATAGGCTTGAGACATGCCTTTTTCAGCATAATTATTTTTTGTTTAGATTTCATCAACTTCCTTTTGCAGAGTAGACAAATCCGCAATATAGCTTGTTCACTAGAAATCCTTAGAGATGATTACCTCGATGATTGTCTTGACGAACAAATTGAATAGTATTATTCTCTGCATCGAGATATCATTATTAGCTTTATTCTCCAAATTATATTGCATCATGCCAGTTTTGTTTCCTTCATTATCTTTTATAATCTTACTTACTAATGGTATTCTCAATTGCAATGGGGCTTCTTGCATAGTGATAGAATTTGCAATGAGGAATCTTGCGTAGTGGTCCGGTTCATCTGCTTCTTTTGTCCAGCAGAAGAGCTATTTTCCATGATCCCAGCGATTCCATAAGCTTCAAATTATCCTCCTCTAAACTGTCATCACTTTTCTTGATACCTTTAAACAAGTCGCCGGAAACAAGTGCGGATTCCTCTCCACACCCAAGCACAATCGAAAAGTTAGGATGTCTCTTTTGCAAATATAACACGGATTAAATTTTGAAATGTTCCCATTATAATTTAATGAAAGTGCTTCGAGTTTGAAAACATTCGCGGTTTCTGTAGGATTCTCCAAAGTATTTGAACTTGTGCTGTCCATGTTGACAAACAAATTTTAGAGAGGTTATTTCCGCACTCACTTCTTGTTTACAATATTTTTACCTTTTGTGACTATAGCAAATTAGTTTCAGTCCGAAATTAATATGAACTATCGTAATTGTGTATTGAAATGAATTAGATTTTCTTGCCCGTCAATTCCGGAAGTTTTCATACTCCATTCGTCATCCCAAACCGCTACCATGCGAAATATTATTTACCTAAAGTAATTTCCGAATGAATGCTTTATTAATACAATAATAACGTGAAGCACAATAATAAATTAAAATGAAAAATAAATTGTCGAAAAATTAATTACATGATTCCGGTCGTAGCCTTGAAAAATGTCTTTGCTTTACAAATTGAAATGACATGACTGCGGACTATACACGCCTAATTTTCCTTGCACACGACGCTTCTTAGTTGCGGGTTCATCACTAGCAGATACCCTATCCTTTAATAAACCATTATCACTTCTAAAACTCACTTCATGCTTTTACGCAATTCGGTTTTGTTCGTACAGTATATGTCTTTGGTGCTATGTAGGGATGAATAACAATCGGTTGCTATTTTTATACAAATTACTTATGAACAATTTGAAAACTATTCCGAAACGATTTTCCCACCTGTTGCGGCGATACCGTAGACAGTTCGATAGTCTGTGTCGAATGCCCCGTCGGTCTTCCGTAATTTTTTTTTTCTTAAGTTCATCTATGTTTCCAAATGATAGTTAAGCTAGTATATCTACATCGCACAAACTTTAAATTGCATAGATAAATTTGTTATACTACTTAGTAACAAGTCGGCTTTTATTTTCTGTTAAATTTATATCGAAATTATGATTTTTAATTTGTAGCTCGCGTTTTTTATTAACGTTCTTATTAGAAAATTTAAAATGTCTAGTTTAAGTTAAAAATACATATGGGGAACCAAGCAAATTGCTCGATAGATTTGCTCAGTTTCTATATTAATCAATGGATGCTAACATTACATGTTTTCTTTGTGTGATCCACGTAAATAATCCGTCTTGGTTATTAATTTGCCACATCGCCACATAAACATGTGATTTTGCAAAGAATTTTTCGGGTAGTCAATAACTCAATAACTTCGGCGCATATATACATATCTCTTCAAAATCCAAAGAATGCCAACCTCCATTCCTTACGATCCCAAGACGGTCGCCTTGTTGGTCATTGATATGCAAGTGAGTCGTAACCCAGATTTTGTCTAAAAATTATAACTCTTCTAAACCTTCTTCCTTTATAGGAATCTCTTCGTAGAGAGATCACTGGTATTATTCCAAACGTGCAATATATGGTTAAAACTTGCCACGAGAAAGACATTCCCGTTTTTTGGACTCAACATGGTCACAGAAATCTCGAATTCGATGGGGGAGCTGTAGGACGATGGGTACGCGATTTAATTTCATTTACTGCGTTTTACAAATACCTGAATAAAAAATTTACATTTTTAAGTGGGGAGATGGGAGCATCAAATGGGGATCAGAAGAGTGGAAAATTGTGCAAGAACTGCAATCGTTCATATCGGTCAGTGTTCAGTTCAGTCTTGCTAATACCCGTTAGAGATTCCAATCGGAGTTTCGGAAACTGATTCGATTCGTCTCTTTCCAGCGATCCTCAACCTCACTTGATACCCTTGACTTCGTCATCAAAAATAAAACGCGCTATGATGCTTTTTACAAGACTGAGCTTGACTCCTTACTTATCTCTCTTGGTATCAAAACGCTCATCATCGCTGGTGCTGAAACAAATTTGTGTTGTGAGGCAACTGCTAGAAGTGAGTTCATTTTTATGAATACAATTTATTATGCAAGCTAAAAAAAGGGAAATTTTATTTATTGCGCAAAATTTTTTAGGAGGCTTTGACCAGGATTATAATATTATTTTTCTTAAAGATGCGACTGCCACGGAGAATGAAAAGATGCACGAGGTAGGAAAAAAATTATAATTAACACTTTCTAGAATTCCTAAGAATAATTTTATTTTTTGTAAAAAGGCAACTCTATTGAACTTGGAATACGGCTTGGCCAAGATCGCCACTGTTGTTGAAGTTACTGAGTGGCTTGAAAAACGCATTCATTAGAGCTTAATTATTGATTAAATAATAAAAATATGTATACGGTGATTTTTTAGTGATAAAATATAAATAAAGGAATATTTGAAACTATAAACATGATCTAATTTTTGTTTTGAATTAATCAAATTAAAATGTGAAGTCGCCTATAAAAAAATAAATAGGAAATTAAAGATATTTGCAAAAACAATGGATGAGTAATATACAATGCTAAAAACATACCAAGAGGAATAGTCGGTAAACAGCGGCTAGTGTAAACAGCCGATGGGTGTATCTCGCAAACTTGGGATGGTCTTTCCCGCATGGAATCAACTTCGTCAGCAGTTTTAAATTGATTTTGAATGTTTTCATCCGAACCCTCAAACCAGCTTTGTAACGTCTCTGCTATGTATTCGGCTGTCGGACGTTTGTTTGGATCAGAATCCCAACACTGTTGCATTAGTTTTACGTAGCAGGGTGGTGTTCCTTCAATTGGGTCTGGACGCAGACCTTTGCAAATATCTAATGCTAAGTAAATGTCATGTGAACGTTCGGAAAATGGTAATCGATAAGAAGTGAATTCCCACATAATCATCCCAAAACTGTACACGTCCGCAGCTTTAGTATATGGTTGTTGATGCAGCACTTCGGGCGCAACGTATGGCAGCACGCCGCTCACTTCGGTAAAAGTTTGTGAAATATTTTCATCCCGAGATAGTCCGAGGTCAGCAATGCATGTAATGCTATCAATAAGCACGTTGCCACTGTGGAGATCTCTATGTACAAGATTAGCTTTGTGGATATTGTGGAGGTCTGACGCAATTTGCTTAAGCATATCTAGTTTTTTTGACCAATCAAGTTTGTCAGAACCGTAATGAAAGTACTGACGGAGATCTCCTTTCCCATAAAAATCCGCAACAATCATATAATTGTGGGTAATAGGATCCTGTGTGACGCCATAGCACTCGAAGCCGTTGGGGTTAAATCTAGTGCATCGGTGGAGTGTTTTTAGCTAATAAAATTTAATTGGTTATGAGTATTCATCGTTATTAATAATAAATTTCGGCAAACCTAATTCTAATTCAGGTCGAATTGATCTTATGAAACCACCATTTTCAAACTCTTAAAGTGGCCAGTCCAACCGTAACACAAAATTTAGTATAAAATTTCGGTAGATAAGGTACCAGCAATTGCATTTGACCGAGGTCGAAATTTGTATGTTACACATAATCATCCGATTGGATTGGTCACTCCCAAATTTAGGAATAATTAATTATGATCCGCGAAAAATGAACTATTATAAATTCAGTGACATTTCTCGCAGATCATGAATCAACCTAATTAACCCCAATCTTGTTTTTAGGGCACCGATAAAAGCCGTGTAAATCCGGTGATCAAACCGAGACACAAATCAAAAGGAGGATTCACAAAATTTTTTGATCAGCTCGGCAAAACAAATCCGAAGCACAGACAACAAATGAAGAAATACAGTATAAATCTAGCTTGAAATATTGATTAAAAAATGTCGGCAAGGAAATTTTATATCTCGTCTCTCACTCTAACTCTGACCCTCTCCCTAATCTTAAAATCAATTTCTAATAGTATTGAACACTTCACGTAGATACACGGCTTTTACGGTCCCCTGTTTTAGGAGAATTAAAGTTAGTGACACGAAAATATTCACTTACTTCGTGCATAAATTCATTAAAATCGCCGTAGAGACTTTTTAAAGCAACGAACTCGGTGCCCCAACGCTTCCACGTCTTTTCCTTGCGCATCCACTTTATGATGCATCCTCCCTTCCATTTCGCCTTATATACAGTTCCATAACCACCTTTTCCAACCAGCTCAACCTCAATAATATTTGAATAAGGAATCCATTCAAATACTTCTTGCCAGCACCTTGCGGTGAGTTGCGTTTCTCTAAGAAACTCGTCAATTTTTTTATTACCACTTGTCCAGTTCGGGAAGTCAGCTTCCAAACGCTTGGAATTACAGGACTGGCACCATCTCAAACTCGTATTTCTTTTTTTGCAATCTCTGCAAAAACCAAAATTTACGTCCATTTAGAAAAGGAAAACTTATTGAAAGGAATCTCTTAAAAATAGTGGGATAACTATACTAATAATGAGTTAAAACAAGTGAAGAGTTATTAAAATATAGGGCTAATGATAAAAGTAAGATGTAAGGATGGTGATAAGGATGTTTTGAACAATTTTTAATATAACCGAATGTGACACACAATTATAATGAACAAAGGATAAAGTTCCATTTGTGGTGAAAAATTAAACCTTTGTTAGAATAACAGTAACAGTAACAGTAACATGTCTGTAAGAAATACTCGTAATGGGGACATAATGTTCAAGATGTCTGTACATCTCAATCAATAATTAGAAGAGAGATGGTTTTAACAAGAGAACAACAATACTAAGTAATTGATAAAGCATTTTATTGTAGATATGACCCAGTATTATCGTTATTATATGAAAAAATGTTGACGATTCCCTATTTAGTATGGTACGGAAGTAAAATAGTTAACATTAAGGTCACACTCAAACATCATTAGAATGAAGTTATCGGGTGAGCGAAAATCTTCACTATAGCTTATAACGAGTGAATATATAACTTCACTATATCAAACCTAAATTTATTATGATTCTGAGAAAATTCTTCATTATACATGTACATGTATCGAGAGTTCACTATAACGAGAGTGTATTACGGAAACTTTGTTTGTGATGATCAGATGTTGGTACATGTACATGTACAGAAATGCAACGCATGTATAACGATAATATAATTCTATATGTTTGTCTCTTGTTTTATTGAGATAATCTATTCACAAGCTCATTTTAATCCTTTCCAATCAAGATAACATACTACATATATTATTTAATCCCTGAGTAGTGTGGAATAAGAGGTAAATTTCCAATCAACTGGGATCCCCAGTTGATTGAAATTCACTGGATTACTTCTCTGGAACAAGAAATAAGTAAGTTATTCCTCGTGTATCTCTTGTTTGTTTGCCAGATTGGTGTCTTAGTGTCCCGTCGAAACCAATAAGAATGCTCAATTTTGATGAAAAATATGAAATATAGGAAAAGATGCTTGAAATACTAATCAAAAATGTTGGTGAAACAATTTCATATATAAACTTGATCTCAACTCTAATATTAATCCCTTTCTTAAAATTGACCTTTAAAATTTTTCAAGCTGTGTCACCAAATGACACACAAATGATAATATCATGATGGTAAGTTTATCTTATTATCATTTAAATAACTTTTTCTTTAAAATCTTCTTCATATTTTATATTCTTATTTGAAAAATTGATTAATAAATCAAAAATAATACTATTTTGAAAGATATATCTAGTTTAGAAAAATATAATATTATTAATAAAAATTCAATACTTTATTAAGATTATAATATATATTAGTAGTTAGTAGTTTCCTGGAAACTACTAACTACTTAGATTATACTATAATATACTCAGGTATGACGTGTGGATCGTGAAATTCAAGTCATTCGAGTGGTGGGTCGATCGCAAAACTCAAGTCACTCGACTGATGATATACCCCTAGGTGCGACGTGTGGATCATGAAATTCAAGTCACTTGACCGATGATATACCCCTAGGTGTGACGTGTATTTTGTTTTTTAGGCCATGATTGAGTGACGTGCATTTTGCTTTTTATGACACACACCAAGGTGGCGTATTCCATACATTTGACCACATGGGAGGGTCCGATGTGAGGGCTATGCCCGAACCTGGCACGTAGTGCCATAGTTAACGTGGCTGATTTCATAATGTTGGCCACACGTGAGCTGGGTGATAAAAAAAATATATCGACGATGCATTCAGTCGCGTGTCGTCATTTTGCATTTAGTCCACCAAAGATA
>CAJVPS010001593.1:0-14841 GCA_910591765.1 Ambispora leptoticha | reverse complement strand
AATTCAGATTGACATGATCTGGATTTACATAATTCGAATTGACATATAATCCACTACCCTGCTTTAGCGTTCCCCCAAACTCAGGAATAATAGTTCGCGTGTAAATCACATGTTGGTGAATCACCTGGACGAGGATCACCTGAATCGTGTGATCCCGTGAAAACTGCTCCCGCTCCCATTTCGTGATTCTCTTATTACTTTGCGACAAAGATTTAACATCAACGGTCTTTACTGGGGATCAGAATGGACAACCCGTTTTTTATTTAATGCTTTGACGCCACCCCCACCACCTTTTTTATTTCCCGTTTTTCTTATTTAAAAAACAGGGAGCTTTTTATCGTTGATTATGGCGCATATCGATATACGAGTAAGACTGATTATGAATCATGAACATTTATATAATCACGTGGGTTATTTATTTTATTGAGGCAAGCGTTTTCATTAATTCAGTGGACTCGGTTCGTAGTAACTTGACACTTGAAATTTTTGCGTTCATCAAGTGAAAAACTAAGAGATATAGAAAAGATGCCAGTTAAGCTCTTGGCAGAATCTTAAGATTATCATATTAAAAATTAATGAAGGTATTATTTAAAACAAAATTATTTTACGTGCGATCAGACATGCGAAAAGTAAAATTCAAAGACACATGATTTCACTATAATTTCAAGATTGCTTGGTAATGGGGAGACTTGCATTTGCGAATATAATAAATTTACATTCATTAGATTGATGAGCTCAAAGCGAATGAAGTTATACCATGTGCAAAAAACCAAAACCGTGTTTGACAACCATTTCATCCCATAACGGGCAATTGGGCCATCCATCTACCTTGTAATAAAGATATCCCTTTGGTATGTGGGCCCCATAATAGCAAAGAAGTAATAATATCTCTGATCCACATAGTGCTATATAAAGTTTGTTTTCTTGTTCCCTATTCTGTGTAATTTAATAATGCAATCCTTTTCTTTATAGTAAAAATAATATAAAAACTATATATAAGAAATAAATTGGAGATACGTGTATATTGAATCTAATTATTATTTATGAATGGGGATTTAAATGATAAGGGTCGATAGATAGATATAATAGGGTAACACTTGTCTAATATAGAAAGCTATTTTGACTTCCATAAATATAAAACAATAAAACAAAATTCTATTATTTTTATCAAGAAGTAATACATGGTGAAATCCAAATCAAGACAAGAAAAGATTTTGCAACTTTAATTAAAGATAAAACTGATCTGTCAACAGAACAAATACAAATATATCTTTATAAACTGCAACAAGAAATATTTAAATTTAAAAATAAAAGTAGCAAATACCTAACAGAACAATAAAAAAGTAACAAGACTTACTTGTAGAAGTACCTAATTCAAGTTAGTCAAAATCAAATAAAGAACTATTAGATATCTTATAACAATTTGAAAAATATAATTCAGATATTCTTTGTAAGATTATTTTATTAATGGTTATAAACAAGATAAAATACTATATGAATAAGTTTTAATTTTATAACTTATGATTGTTTTTATTATTTAAAAATGTTCAGATCTGAAGTTAAAAAGTACAGAACAGATAGGTCATATTTATAAGAAAGAAATAAATATAAAATATGAATAAATTAATAATAATTTCTAATTAAAATACATATAAGTTAAACAGAATTAATTAACTTAATTTGCATCTTTAGAGAATAACTAATCATAATCTAGTAAGTAATGATAATTATAAATAATAATAAATAATAATAAAAGAGAATGAGTAAGAAATAAAAGAATTATTAAAAGAAAAATATTAATAATCTAAATTAATAATTGTAATACATATAGTAATTATCTGAGTAACAGTATGCTAAATCTAGATGTATTAAATACATAATGATCATTTATATATTCAAAGTGAATTGATCTTCTTAAAAATATAATATAAAGCTAATCTGTTATATAAATAGCACAAAATAAAGATCTAAGCTAAAAGAAATCTAAAGAAAGATAATCCAATCAAAATTATTATAATAAGCTTCATAAATATAAAATAAATTTTTTATTTTTTACTAAATTTATTATAATATTAATATTAAGTTTCTATTTATTTTATTAATACTTTCTGCTCTATTTAAAAAACTATGATATATTTAGCTTAGTCATATTAAATACTATATTATTACTAAAATTTTAGTATATAATATAATATAATATATAATATAATATCATTAATAGTATTATATATAATATATAGTTATGTAAATTTTAAAAATAAATTAATTTATTAAATATTTTTAATTTATTTTAAAATATATATAATTTTCTTATATAAAAATATTATATTCTGTCTTCTATTCTTTATTTTTATATATAACTTTTAGTCTTGCATTTTTTTTCTATATTATATATGTACTATAAATTTATTTATTAAGTATTACTAATAATGGATAATTTAAACTTGGTATATTTTATTAAAATTATAAATAATTAATATTAATATCAAAAAGAAATAAATATACTTGATACTGTATCTTGATTATTAAGAAGTACTAAAATAATATTAAATATAATAAAAAACTTTTTGATATTTTATGAATTGATAATAAAAATAACTTCAATACTTTATGAATTAGTAATAAAAATAAATCTTTAGATGATAATTAATTTATAAAAGAATTTGAATAATTAAAGTTAGATTGATTTGAAAAATTTCTTAAGATAAAATAATTAGATATAAAAGAATAAAATCTATTTATACATAGTCAGTCTTGATAAGTCAGCCTTTCAATAAGTCAGTTTTGGCTTAAGTTAGTCAAAATTTTTTGGCTATTTTTTTCATTATTTAAAAATTTTTGATAAGTTAGCCAACCTATGTAATTCTTGATAAGTTACTAAGTTGGTCAATGGCTCCAACTATCTTAATTAAAGATGTCTCAATAAGTCAGTATCACATAATAATTTGTAAAACATATTACAGTTTCTTCAATTTAATTAGTAATCCACATCTCCATATGATAATTAATTATCTAATAAAATTATTTACACATTGGCTACTAAGGTTCTAAATGATTCAATTCAGTTCAGTTTTTAGCAGAACCGGAACTGAATTGAATTTTTTGATTCAATTTTACAAAAAATCAATTCATAGTCTCATGATTCAGTTTGGTTCCAAAAAGAATCAGATTTGATCCAGATATGTGATATTATAGTAAAGTAATAACAAAGTGAAACAGAAAAAAATAACAGATCATATGATTTCTAATCATATTCTATCTTTCCAGAGTTTCTGAAGTCTGCCTTTGATATCTTTAAGGTTAGAATGAGAATGTTATGCATTTATTATTTATTTATAATATAATTTGAGAATAATAAACTTTGTTTTTTTTATTTACAATATAATTTGAACTTTAAGAATAAACTTGCATTTTGTTTTTTTATTTACAATGTAACTTAAGAATAATTTAAACATTAAGAATAAACTTGTGTTTTGTTTTTTTTATTTATAATGTAACTCAAGAATAATTTAAATATTAAGAATATTCAAATAAAATAAGACTTATTAAATTCTCACTTTATCTTATTGATAGTTAAAGCTCACTTATTCTTTCCCATTCAATTATCTTCTTGATTGCTTGTTCAATTACTTATAAGATTGCCTACTCAATTGCTATTAACTTATTTACTCTCGCTTTTTTGCTTGTCCACTTGCTCATTCTTGCTTACTTTCTCAGACTTGAGCTAATTATAATTATTATTATCCAGAAGAAATAGTTAGATTTTGATTTTGGATTGATCAAAGTGCTTAAAAGAAATTTCAAAAATGGAAAAATTACTCACATGAAGATAATCTAATGATGAAGGAAGCTTGGATTACCTGGAGAGATGGAAATATGCATTCAGTCAGAAAAGTTCTCATCATACTAATAATTATTCACTACCACCAGAAATCTAAATGAACTAAAGTTGAAGAAACTTGTCAATGAAAAGGTATAGAACCACCAAGTAATAGCATTGATCAGATTATTAATCATGATTTCAATGCCTTTGATAGTTAAAGACTTGCTTGCTGAAAGAGGAAATATCTGTTTAATAAGACATGAAAAAAAATAAATTCCAAAGGCAAAAAATTACTTACCAATACAAAATA
Organism: Ambispora leptoticha; assembly: GCA_910591765.1. Classification (NCBI taxonomy): domain Eukaryota; kingdom Fungi; phylum Glomeromycota; class Glomeromycetes; order Archaeosporales; family Ambisporaceae; genus Ambispora; species Ambispora leptoticha. The sequence continues at coordinate 10,708 of CAJVPS010001593.1, read as the reverse complement.
TGAAGTTAATCCAATGGCAAAGAAAGCTTGGATTATCTGATAGAGATGAAAATACGCGTTCCAGTCAGAAAAGTTCTCACACTAGTGATTTCTCATCACCATCAGGAAATTCAAATAATAAATCAAGAACTGAAGTTGAAGGAACTTGTCAATGAAAAGATATAGAATCACTAAGTAATAGTATCAATCAGATTATTAATCACGATTCTGATGCCTTTGATGATTAAAGACTTGCTTGCTAAAAGAGAAAATATTGGTTTAATAAGGAATAAAAAATAAATTTCAAAGGTGAAAAATTACTCACTGATACAAAATATGAAGATAATTTAATAGTGAAGAAAACTTGAATTATCTGATGGCAATGGAAATATATGTCCAGTCAGAAAAGTTCTCATCATACTGGTAATTATTTACCACTACCAGGAAATCAAATGATAAATCAAGAACTGAAGTTGAAGAAACTTGTCAATGAAATAGTATAGAACCACTAAGTAATAGCATCAATCAGATTATCAACCATAATTATCATCATTCTGATGTCTTTGATGGTTAAAGACTTGCTTGCTGAAAGAGAAAATATCAGTTTAATGAGGAAATAAAAAAAAATAAATTTCAAAGACAAAAAATTACTTATCAATACAAAATATGAAGTTAATCCAATGGTAAAGGAAGCTTGAATTACCTGATAGAGATAGAAACATGCATCCCAGTCAGAAAAGTTCTTCTTATACTGGTAATTTCTCACCACCACCAGGAAATCCAAATGATAAACCAAGAACTAAAGTTGAAGAAACTTGTTAATGAAAAGATATAGAACCATCAAGTAATAGCATCAATCAAATTATCAATCACGATTTCAATACCTTTGATGATTAAAAACTTGCTTGCTAAAAGAGAAAATATCAGTTTAATGAGAAAATGAAAAAAAAATAAATTCCAAAGATGAAAAATTACTTACCAATACAAAATATAAAGTTAATCCAATAATGAAGAAAGCTTGGATTATCTGATAGAGATGGAAATACGCATCCTGGTCAGAAAAGTTCTTCTCATACTGATAATTTCTTGTTATCACCAGAAAATCCAAATGATAAACCAAGAACTGAAGTCAAAGGAACTTGTCAATGTAAAGGTATAGAACTACCAAGTAATAGTATCAATCAGATTATCAACTACAATTATCATCATTCTGATATCTTTGATAGTTAAAGGCTTGCTTGCTAAAAGAGAAAATATCAGTTTAATGAGAAATGAAAAATAAATTTCAAAGGCAAAAAATTACTCACTAATACAAAACATGAAGATAATCTAATGGCGAAGGAAACTTGAATTACCTAATGGCAATGAAAATATGTATCTGATCAGAAAAGTTCTCATTATACTGATAATTATTTATCACCACCAGGAAATCCAAATGATAAACCAAGAACTGAAGTTAAAGAAACTTGTCAATGAAAAGGCATAGAATCACCAAGTAATAGTATTGATCAGATTATTAATCATGATTATCATCATTCTGATATCTTTGATAGTTAAAGAGTTGCTTATTAAAAGAGAAAATATCAGTTTAATGAGGAATGAAAAAAAAAAATTCCAAAGGCAAAAAATTACTCACCAATACAAAACATAAAAATAATTCAATGGTGAAGGAAGTTTGAATTACCTGGTGGAGATGAAAATACATGTCCTAATCAGAAAAGTTCTCATCATACCAGTAATTTCTCACTATCACCAGGAAATCTAAATGATAAGCCAAGAACTGAAGTCAAAGGAACTTGTCAAAAAAAATATATGAAACAGTGCCAAACAAATCTTGATTTCACATTAAGAAATTAGTATCAGTCAGATAATTAACTATGATTATCATCATTCTGATACCTTTGATTATTAAGACTTGCTGGAAAAAGAGATAATTAGGTATTATTTCTATCAAGATCTTTATTAATTAATCAAAGCACTTTAATGCAAAATATAAAACAAGGCCTTTGATTAGAAAAAGCAATAATTATGATTAGAAACAAATTAATAAAACATATTATTTACCTGTTTGCAAATTTATTTTTTCTGTAACTCCTTTGTTAAACAATACTTGTAGTATAGATGTAGCATCTAATAAATATATTCCTCTTTCCTAATTAAATCTACAAGTAATACTGAATTTGTCTAATTACAATTGTAATAATACTAATGACTCCTAGAACTATATATACTTTGTACTCAAGAGGCTTATTAATACTGTCAGCAAAAAAATTATACTGTAGTATAGGGATATTTTTGGTGTAATTGGTATAATCGTAAGGATTGGTAGTTATTCATCTGTACCTCATATATCAATATAATACCAATTGCTCAGACAATAATGATTATTGAGTCTTATTGGAGAGTACTCAAGTATAATTATAAGTATAATTATAATTATCTGTATCTCGATCAACTAACTTAAATACTAACATAACAACTAGTCAAAGACATGAAAGATACAGTAGCACTTTACCTTAATGGATGTATATTTCTCACCTGGTGAAATACTTTCAAACAAGAATAGTTAGAGCTTAGCCAAAGATCAATTAGCGAGAAAGAAAGATATAATATATATCTAGAAACTTGGATATATTCATGTTTCATATTTCTAAATAATCGCTTTCTAATATGCAAGCATCTTGTTGTGAAGAAAATCAGTTTGGTATCAGATTTCTTTTCTCGCTTTGCCTTTACAAAGTGCTGGTATAATTATCCATTTATTTTCTTTGATATAGATTGTCATCAACAAATCAGCATGCATAATAATCCTTGAAATAGGTACACACGAACTATCAGTACATCCATGGTATCTACAAGTAATTCTCATATCACTATTAATTGATGTCAAGGCTCTAAATAAAATAGAAATGTAATAAATAGAATTAGGTAGATATTTGAGTTAGGCGTATATTTATTAGAAGAAAATGTGGAAAATGATAGATTTATATAAGAATTCAAAAGAATGACCAAGTTACTTGCACAAGAAATTGATAGATGTTATGAAGTTCTTAATGTAAGGACTCAGTAACATATCATATAGCACTCCAGAGATTAATGATTGACTTTTTGGTTGTATTGAATACTAATATCTTATAGTTTATATGTTAGTACAAAAAGTATTATATTTTTTCTTAATAATTTAATATATTATTTATTAAACTAATATATGTACTACCAAATATAATATTATCATTATATATATTAAACTAATTCCAAAAAAGAAGATCTATATGAGCAGAACTCTGGAAAGACAGAATGTGATTGGAAGTTATATGATCTATCATTTTTTAATATGTAACGGTAATGATATAGAATTTAAATCATTACATACATGTATATGGCAATAATTATTATTTGTTTTACTATCATTACCTCTGCTTCCTATGCTTCTTTTTCTTCAAAAGTATATGCTATTCTTCTTAAGTAGGACATCAGCTCTAGGAATTTTATTTCTAATAGCTCATCAAATAGTATTATTTTAGATTTCTCTAGTTATTAGTTAATACACTGCAAACCTTTATCTCATCACTAACTTCTATGATAGACATAACTAACCTGACTAATAAGTAGAAAGAAGAAGCTTCATTGGAGAAAACACTGGTTATGAAGAAGTTATTATGAGAGGTCTATAAATGTAGAAATAAAAGGCTCAAGCAGGAATATGGACACAGGCATGAACAGAATGAACCTTCCCAAATATCAGAAGAAAAGATATCACTCATTTTTGATCTTTCTACCAAGATTAATATTACTTTTGATCTATTGAGGGTATATTTATTTTTGCAGATTTGAGTGTTGGCATTTTTTTCAGGTCTTTAAGATGTCTTTTTGAGACATATTTTCCTTATTTTATGAGGATATGGATGGTTAAATTATTCATGTCACCATTAGTGAGGAGAGAAATATGGTGTAGTATTTCCACAATTTAATTCACTAAGCTATGAAACATGAAATAATTTAGCAGAATTCACCTCATAACTTTTTTCATTTTATCAATATATAAATACTTTATTTCTATTTAGCATAAAACTCAATCCAAGAGTCATAAATTAACCAAAGAAGATACATAATAATATATTTTATCTTGATAGATTTTGGAGGATTTTCTTGCTAGTAACCTTAAAATAAGTAATAACAAGCAATTGGCAGTCTATATGGATTCTTAACTTACCTTTCAGGAAAAATTCCTTGAAAAAAGACAGCAAAGACTAGTTATTCAGGAGTTACTTAATCAGAGATTACTTCTATTAAATATTATAAAAGCAGATATGTATATGCTCAATTTTTATGCACTTTTTATCCATCATCTTGATATTATTTCAAACATTATTAAGAAAAATATATATAATGATAGTGATAATGATAGTAAGAAATCCCTAACATCATATTATACTCTATCAATTCTAATTTTCTTCAAATTTTCTATGAAATTTATAGCTTTATTAGAGTCAGAAGTTTTCAATTGCAGAGATTCTTTAATATTATCAGAGCTAAAATAATCAAAATCATCATGGAAAGAGTTTGTACTTTGGGTATGTTTCAAAATTAGTTCAAATTATATCCTATAGTTTCATTGACATTACCGTCTTCTTTGAACTTGAATATTAAATATATATCAATATAAAGTCCAGAACAAATTACTTGAAAACTATAAAATTAATGAAATATTTCTCCAGAATCCAAAAGACAAACTCTATATCATGGATGAAACAATGAAAGATGTTATAAGTAGGAATAAACTTGAAGGATATTATCACATTTCTGATTTGTAGTACTTTAGAAATTCCTTTGAAGAAACTATCATGAATTTTTTTGATCTTGATAATTAAATGGCCATGAGTGATGCTTGAATAGCAGTGGATCAATACTATCAACACACAATCATCCATCCTTCATACTAGTCAAAACAATTTGCAAAGGACTTAATTGAACATTTTAGTAAATTTGCAGATAGCAACAACCTTCCATATATCACAGCAAATACCACACCCTCCTATCATAGAGAGTACCAAAAATGTGTTCAGGATTTAATAGAAGATATCCAATCACTTTCTAATGCAATTAATAAGTATCTAGAAATCACTTACCTAGCTTTATATCTTAAAATGAAAAATCTTGATCTCAGACCAAATATTTTAAAATTATTCGGAGCTTTTCCTATTATTGATATTAATTATAATATTATCTGTCAATTTCATCATGATTTGAAAGATTATTGAAATATGCTTTGCGTGATGTGTCTACTTGGAAATTTCGAAAATGGAGAGCTGATATTTTTAGAATTAAAATTAATTGTTCATATTAAACAAGATCAAGCAGTAGTTTTTTGATCAAATTTTCTCATTCATGGAAATCTGCCAGTTATTGCTGATATTCAACATAGTGTTATTTTTTATATACATAACATAGTAATCAAACAGAAGTGTAAATTTAACTCTCTTTTTGCCAATTATGAGCTGGACTAGGGTGATAGTAGTGATGGAACTCACTATTACCAAAATATCTTTCTCTAATACTAGGTTCTGGAGATAATGAGGTGAAACCAAAAAATTATAGAAGAACAAATATAGATATGTATAGATGAGATAAAGTTCATCTTATATCTATTGCAAAGCAATGGGCTTTGCCTTACATATAGTTAAGAACTGATATTTATATTTTCCATTCATAGATTTGAAATACGCAAGAAAAGGCTTATCAGCATGGTATAAGAAATAATATTTTTATAGTGGGTTAACAAGATTACTCTATGTATGTGTGTATGTATATGTACGTGAATATAATTTTGCCCTTTCGCTGAATAAAAAAAATAAACTTTCCTACTTCCTTATTATTTTATTCACTATAATAAATTCTTTCCCTCCCTCCTTTTATTTCTTATTACTTGCTAATTATCCATTATGCTATTCACCACTCTATACTTGCTTCTCAAAATACTTTGGGCTACAAAATCAAAGATAATTTTTTTTTAAAAAAAGTATTCTAACTATATATATAGCATACTAAATTTGATATTATGATCATATGATAGATAATTTATAATGATATTATTCATTTTTACAAAAAATAAACAAAATAAATGAAGACCCAGATCAGTGAATTGAGGTGGAAGTTGGATAATAGTAATTACATGGTTATATAAAATGAAGAGATGAGATAGATCACTCATACAAAGTGATTCGTTGCAGTTGTATAAGTAGTCTTTGTCAAAGAGAATTATAAATTTAAAAATAAAAATTAATTATTAAAAAAAACATTGTTCAAATTAAGAGAGACTCTAAATTTGTTCTTAAATTTTCAATAAATAATATCATTTATTTGATGTCTCTCCTCTCTTTAATCCTTTTGCGTTCTCTCTATTAACTCATTTACAATTTGTTATCGACCCTCTGCTACTCTTTCAGATTTCTCTGATATCTGCACTCTTAAAAGTTCATGTTTATAATAAATATTTTGTCTAAAATACGAAAATTTTATTTAGTTCTAGATAATTACATATTATTTTATGTATTATTTTACATATTACTCTCACCATCCTTTCAAATATATACATGCCCTGATAATTTCTGCATCTAATTTACTTTGAGTAGGAGTTACTAGATCTATACCACTGGAAAATATATATTTAATCGGCATACTGGTAGCTGAAATTGTCAAATAATCCTTCACTATAGTTGTCAGATGAGGATATTCAGCCTCATGAAGCTATAAAAATACTAATTTGTCAGTTCATTCAAAGTGACAAAATACTAATCTGATCTGGAATAACAAAATCACTATCAGAATATGCAGTAAGCAAAAGTAATAAATTTAATATTATCTTTCACTATTGTAATATATCCGTCTTTTCTAATATAACAGGTTTCTCCAGATATTATTGTAACTTGCTCCCCCTATCAATTTGCTGGCATTTGTAGATGTGAATTATGAGATTATCTTCTTAAATCTCCAGCAAACAATCTTCAAGTCAAGATGAGTAGTCCGAAGTATATATATTAGTTACTGTTTTGCATGCTGTACTAATAAATGACTCTTCCCAATTATTATCTTTATAGTATTTTAGCTTAATATGTGGATCGAGAACTTTATGTAGTAAATAATAAATTAGTAATTGTATCAGTTATGAGATTTGATACAGCAAAGTCTAAAATACACTTACTTATCATAATTGTATAAACTGAGCTATCAGTTTTTAAATAATACTCTGAAAGCTTATCAAATGCTTTTTGTGTCACTTTCTTAACATCATTTGATCTTTCCTCAGCATCTTGAAAGTCTTCAATATTGTTCATGAACCAGTTGTAGATAGAAACTATTACTGCAAGAGTCAGATAGTGACTTGCACTGATATGGTTAGTTGCACATTTGAAAATCTAAGAAATGTATAAGTACGAAATTTTTTTACAGAATATGGAAATTAAGTTACGCTTACCTATAACAATGTCATAATCTCAGATATTTTATCTCAATCCTTCTCACTCAAAACCCAATCTCATAAATCTCTGTCAGCTATAGCTGTAGTTTTGAGAGACTAAGAATAAAAAACTATAAGTTAATACATATCACCAAATATTCAAATATACACTCTATATCTTATGGTATTTAAATACACATTTCATTATGTTAAATGTTGAATTCCACCTAATCACAACATTAATAATTAACTCTTTTTCAGAAATATCTTGGACATTACATTGTTTGAAAAATTTTTCCTGACATTAAGAAGATGCTCTAATTTTGGTGACCAGTTTCTGTAGTTAAAAAAGTAATCAAAGTAAGTGAGAAAAGAATCATAATAAAAAAAATGCAAATAAATATACCTTTCGGATAATAATCAATGTATCGGCTATATTTTTCTTCTTCATCATATTTTCATCTTTCAAAGCTCCAGCTCTAAGTGAATTCAAAAGACTTTATATAGCAAGATTCATTATATGGGCGAGATATCTAACATGCTAATTCTTTTTTTTGAACTTAATATTCTCATTTGCATACTTATTTTCCAGAGCTTGATATAATATATCATTATTAGATATATTATCTGTTGTTAATGCTAAAATCTAATAAATAAAATATTGTTAAGTTTAATTAATATAAAATGAACCTGAACCCTAATCCAAATAAACCTTAGTAAAAATTACTAATTCTTTACAACTTCTTTCAAAGGCCTCACAAAGATTATCATCAGAATGTGGTCTAGATAATCTCATAAAATTAACCAGTATTTCATGCAATACCCAGTTATTACTGATCCAATGGCATATTATTTCAAGAAAAGATATTATATTACGGGAGGTTCAGGCATCAAGGGTAAAGGAAATGCATCCTGAAATATTCTTAAATAAAATATTTTTTAAAAAAATGATCAGTATTCATATTTTTATATAAAAAAATATGGTAAGTCTTCCAATATACCTGTAATATTTCTTTTAAACGTGTTCTCTTTTTATTAAAGGTTCTTATAATTTTATTTTTGATAGTATCTGCAGAAGGTGTAATAATATCTATTTTGAGAAAATGAAAGATTTGATGCAAATTTGAACTCTTGACTTTAGAAAAAGGCTGGTCAGAACATATAATTCAGCGAAGAAGAAAGGCTTGAAATGCTTTGGATGAAAATGACTATTTTAAATCAAGAATTAGTAAATATTAAATTGACTAAAAATGATAAATATTAATTATCAGAAGTAGTACTCCTTTTTTCAATCATTTATTAATCATTTCAGGATCTTCTGATTTAGAGATTTTGATTAAATATTAGCTTTTTAGATGCTTGTAAAGATTTGAAGTATTGCCATCAACACATACATAATAACTTCTGTTAAAATAAAATTTTATTAAGTTTTCTCTTACTAAACATGTCATATATAAATAAAAATTTCTTAAGTTCTCTTCTCTTTTTGATATTAAATGCATCACATTTTCTTAAGTTTTTCTTCTTCTCTTTTCGATACTAAATGCATTACTAAACTCATTACTAATCTACTTACCTATAATAATTATATTTTGTCTTGTTTTTTACGTAATCTCAACTAAAGTGCATCCAAATAATGCTTCTTGTCTTCTTACTTTCATTAGATACTATCATACTAGAAGCACTATACAGAGTACTACTGCTCTCTTCTAAATCTGATTGATCATTCATTAATAAAAAAAAACCTATCTATTCAGGAAAAAAATGACTTGACAGAAAAATTACATCAGATTATACAAATTATCAATTTAATTCAATTTGATTCCATAACTGCTAATAATTAGAATCGAATCAAATTGTAATAGTTTGATTTTTCTAAAAATTAAGAATTGAACTGAAATCAAACTGAATCAAATCATTTAGAATCCAGTTTGAACTGAATCATTCAGAACCTTATCAATAAATTAGCAGAACAGATTGAAAATGTCATTTTAAAGTTAGAAAAGCTAATAACTACTAATCAATCTAATAATCACTCTAATAATAGAAATAATTCTATTAGATATAATAATTGTGGAAGATTTGGCCATATCACAAATGAATGCAGAAGCAGAAGAAATAATAACTATAATAATAATAATAATAATTTCAATAATAATAATAATTTTAATAATAATTTTAATAATAACTTCAATAATAATAACTCAAGAAATAACATCACTTGTTATAATTGTGGAGGTACTGGTCATATTGCCAGCAGATGCACTAGTCCAAGAAAGAATGAAAATAGTCAGGATAACAATAATCATAATAATAATAATAATAATAGAAGAAATAATAATAATAATAATAATAAACAAAATGCTTATTTAAATACTAAAGAACATTTAAACTCTTAAATATATCTTTGGAAGATGAGAGTGTATTCACAACCAAAAAGCCTTCAATTAATAATGATCAGCTCAGAAAAATATTAATAAAGAATGAGAAAGAAAATCAATAAACTCAACAAACACCTATAGATACTATGCATGTAAATGAATTTATTAATAATCAACCTTGCAAAATAATAATAGATAATGATGCTGTGAGTAATATAGTCACTTAGCAATTCTTGAAGAAAATAGATTGGAAAATTCAAAAATCTAGTATAATAAATCTAATTGGTATTAATAGTTAAAAAGAAAAAGCACTTGGAGAAGTAATTGACTTATCAGTTACTTTAGGATCTGAATCAATCAAGATCAAAATATTAGTAATTGTGAATAGTAATTATGATTTTATACTAGAAAATAATTAGGCTCATACTTATAAGGCAGTTATAAGCTGAACTAAAGGCCTATTACAATTTGAGAATCAAAAGAAACAAATTGAAATACCTATTATATATTTAGAAAAGTGCCATAAAACTAAAGAAGAAGATAATTTATATAATGTTGAAAAAGAAATAGAACTTAAAGTCTTTGATAATAATGGCAAAGAAAAAATATTAGAACACGCTCATAAAACAGATGCTGATTTTGATCTAAGATATCCAGAATTAAAAGAACTTGTTATCTTATTACAAGAAACTGTAATAGTAAACTCATATATTGTAATTGAAACACCAAAAGGAATATTTTGTCAACTTACTTCTAGATCTTCTTTAGCACGTAAAGAAATAGAAGTAAAAGCTAGTACTATAGATGCTGGATATACTGGAAATATTAAAGTATTAATTTATAATAATTCTAGTCAGCCATATGCTATACAACCTGATGAGAAGATAGCACA
>CAJVPS010001592.1:0-14841 GCA_910591765.1 Ambispora leptoticha | reverse complement strand
CTTGAATGGGGAATTGCTCAAGACTCCAATTCTGAGAATGTTGATTTTTCGATCCCCGTAGAGAAATGGACACAAAACGAATTTACACAATTAAAATTCACACTTAAACAATGTCTACCGTTGATTCGGTTCTTTCATATAGACTCTGTGGATTTTTACAATAAAGTAATGCCCTATTCGGAACTCTTATCAGTCAAATTATACAAGGATTTATTGCATCATTACTTGGTTCCTGGAAGTGAAGATTTTCAAGCTAATAAACACCCTATTCGAGATTTTAACGATAATTCCCGTAATTCCATGGTACTTACTCGAAATCAATTCAAAAAAATAAGGGTATGGATAAAATCGCAAGATACAAAAATGAATTCATTTGATTTAAAGCTATTGTTACGAGGTAGTCGAGATGGATTTACTACTTCTGATTTTCATCGACTTTGTGATAACAAAGGTCCAACAGTTGTTATCATTCGAATTAAAGATTCGGGAAAAATAATTGGTGGATATAATCCATTGGAATGAAATTCAAAAAACCGCCATTATGATGGACCAAATAGCTTTTTGTTCCGGTTTGATTCAAACGAATCTGGTGAACTTAAAAGCAAATGTATAAGTGGAACGAATACTATAGGATGTTTTTCATGGTTTGGGCCAGTATTTGGAGAAGGACATGATTTGTCCATACTCAAGAATGGTAACGGTAATGATTGTAAAAAACATCATACGAACATGGTTTGTTGAGCTCTGATAATCGTAGAATTTATTTTGAGATCAAAGATTATGAAGTATTTCAAATTGTGCAAAAATAACTTATTTTTGTGATTTTATTAAGCTTAATACAGAATTTATTGATATGTAAATTAATACATGTACTAAGTTTTCGAATCACCAATAACGATAATGATAACATTCTGTCAGCTTTTCATACAATGTAGTTTACTTTTAAAGCAGAAATATAAACTCGTGCCATTTTCTAGGAATCTACATCAATTTTTGCTTCCGAAAGTTTATTTTTTGCTTCCGAAAGTTTATTTTTTGCTTCCGAAAGTTTATTTGCTGCATTCAGCATTTATATTAGTTTTTCATATTTTTTAAACAGAATTAATAGAATGATTCGAAATAATTAATGTATTGATAAAAAATTAGTGTTGTTGGAGTTCTTCAAATCGTATTAAAACATAATTTCGGAATGGCTATATGTTTTTTAATATGAACTGGAGCGTTCCATTAACAATCCTAAATAAAACTTTATCGTTATAGAGTTTAATTGAACTGGACCCAATGGTAGACATATGCACTTTTTTAAGGTAATCAGCAGGATAATCCGAGAGTGCAAATAAGGGTAATTTATAGAGCGTCCGAAGGGATGAAAGGATTATTTGATGAATTTCTTCACTACGAAATAAAATCTGTAGAAATATTCCAATGCGAATGAAGATCGTAGGTAGCAGGCTTTAAATGTGACTTTGAAAATATAATAAATTGATATAATGAAAAAATTTTCAACTCAAGTGATTTATTATACAAGGTTTGTTTACAAGTATAATTGATATAAAACTCAATGTATTAAAATCCCTTTATTAGAAAGCTAATTAAAAATTCAATATATAACTATAAATTATACATGTAGTTTGGATCATAATTAACAATCTCTGTAAGTTGCCAAAATTATCATCACTGAATTAAACCTGAAAGGCAAACCACTCGTATAAGAGAAAGCATAAATAAACCTGTTATTACTAACTTCTCATAACCTTGACAATATGGCCTCACTTTGAAGGACTGTGCGCAACATCCTGAAATTCACGATAAGTATCTTAAATCACAATTAAGAAAGCAATTAACACACGTTCATTCGGAGAAAGCTACCGCTTTTTACTTCTCTCTCAAGCTTTCCTATGCAGTTTTTTTCATTAAAAGCTTATCATCAGAGCGTCTGACATTTTGCAGCCACCAATAAAGTGGATCCAACCAAACACGAATTATTACAGTGGCGATCAAATGTTTTGCATCACCTGGATCACAAAAAAGAAATCGTGATATCTCGCGATCTATAGATAGTAAAGTACAAAAAAAATAAACGATTCGAAAGTACAGTAGCACAGATATAATAAATAACCTTTGACATGCAATATTATGTAAAATTCCGGTTTTTCTGTTCACATATTTCCAAAAGTAGCGATGCAAATCATATGATCGTTTACATAATAAAAAATTACGGCATAAGCTACTCCCCAAATTTTTTTACAAACAAAAAATTTTTACTAGTGAAAGTCATATATTTTTTTTCGCACTTTTTGTTTTGGTAGCCACCCACCTATAAATAAAAATTATGGTCCGTATTTCCAAGGAAAAATGTACACGTATAATCACACTAGTTCAAGAAGGTTATCCTACCCGTGTTGTTGCAGAAAAAGAAAATATAGCACAGTCTTCTGTGGTTTGGATATGTCAAAAGGTCAAAGAAACTGGCACTGTTGAAGATTTACCAAAATCAGGATGTTCCAGAATATTTACATCACATCATGAGCATAGTATTATACGGTTACTAGCAAATGGTGAATGTTCTAATGCAGTAGAAATTCAAAAAAATCTGAAAGTCTATGAAAAAATTGAAGTAAGCGCAGATACTGTAAAACGTACATTAAGAAGAAATGGATTATCTTCCCAGATCAAGTGAAAGAAATCCATTCTGGATAAAAAAGCTCATAATGCTCGTTACAATTTTTCTAAAGAATATAAGGCTTGGGGAATTAAGGATTGGCATCATGTAATTTGGTCCGATGAGTCCAAATTCAAGATATTTGGCTCCGACGGATATCAATACTATTGGAAATGGCCTAATGAACCATTTAATGAGTGAAATATAATTCCTATGAAAAAATTTGGAGGTGATAGTGTAATGGTATGGGGATATTTTTCTTTTTTTGGGGTTGATAACATTGTACGTATTTTTGGGACAATAGACAGAGATTTATACAGGCAAATATTAACTGATGACCTATTAGGAACAATCAGATGGCATGGAATAAATAAAAATAATATTATTTTTTAGCAAGATAATGATGCCAAACATACTGTAACTGAAACTAAAGAATGGTTCTATCATAATGATATAGAGAAACTCGAGTGACCGTCATATTCGCCTGACCTAAACCCAATAAAACATCTTTGAAATGAGATTGATTGTCGAATATGATGTTCATCCATAGTAATTACTAATTCAGATCAACTTTGGGAGACTATTCAACGAGTTTGGATTGATATGGATATGGACTATCTAAATAGTTTTATTGAAAGTATGCCTCAACGTATTATTGATATTTATAATGCAAAGGGAGAATACACTGAATGGTGAATGATAATTTTTTTTAAAAAAAATTAGATCATTTTATTTTTTTTTCATTTTATTTTTTCAAAATTTTACATTTTGTATAAACGAGCAAAAGAAATGCATCGCGAAAAATAGAAAATGTTTTTATTTTTTCGAGTTTTTGCTTAATAAATAAAGTAAATAAAGGTAGTTTCGTGTTATTTAGGATTTAATAAATCAAATTGAAAAAAACTATTATTATTCATTATCTACTTAAAAAATTATTGAATCATGAAGTTTGCCAGTCAGGTGATGCAAAATATTTGATCGCTACTGTAATTATTTACTTGCAGCCTTTATACAAAATCATATGAATTTATCCAATTAATTTTCAATTTTGACTATTCCGGTAACACTGGGATAAGGTTAAACTTAGAGAACAAGATTATGTGTAAAATTGCCTTTCCGTCATTTTCCAAACCAAATTTAGACACTATTAATTTCTTGTTTTGGATTGGGCTGATTATTAGTTTTATTTTACATAAGATTACTATAAACTTTTTATTATTTATAGCTAATTAATAATATAGTTAGATATTATTATATTCAATATTTTTATAATTATTATTCTTATAATTATTAATATTTTTGATAGATATTTATTTGTACAAATACATTATAAAGATAATAAATTATAACTGATAAGAATATCTAAAAAATTATAATTTTATGCTATGATTCTTGCATTTTATCAAATCTGCTATTTTTATTGAATAAATTACATTAAGATTACATATTTCAAAATTCAGGCAAGGAAGACTATAAAATTCAGTTTGCTGACTGATCGGTATATATACTGTTACCATAATTACATGAAATTTATCGATCTCATTATAATTCCTTATACTTACCAGCATGAATGAGCCATGATTCATAATATTGTTTGCTTGCTTGAGAATGATCTTTATTTTTTGTACATATGTATTTTTTTAATTTGATCATGCAGAGATAAAATTATTCTTTTATCTGTCTAAGTTTAATTTTACAAATTTAGATATATAATCTTATTTAAAATTATTATAACCAAAAGTTCATTTAAAAATTTAGTATTTTAATTTAGAGTATTTTTTATATTTAGAAAAAATTAATATGCAAAATTATTATTTATTCTCTTATATAATTTAATAATAATACAAAATTATAATCTTTAATTTACTTTTTTTAAAATAAATACTATTATATATTCAATAAATTCTTGAAAATAAAATTTATAAAAATCATTTATTAAAAAAATTATCAAATTATATAATTATAATTATTATTTTATTATTTTTATTATAATAGTTAGTCAAATTATAAAATTAAAAGATCAATTTTATTAATAAAATACAATAAAATTGAACTTTCTCTTTATATTAAAGTTTATAACTTTATTAAAAAATAATTTTTGTTTTTATATTAAAATAAATTTTATAATTTAATATAATAATAACATAATTTCTGAATTTTATTAATTATAATTAGTAAATATATATTTTTTATTATATAAAAATTTTTAACTTTACTAATAAATATTTTTAATTTTTACTTAAAATAAAGTTATAATTCTTTATATTTTTTAAATTCTTCAGAATCTTTTATAAGAAAGTTATTCTAATTATAAATTATTAAATAAAGAGTTTAATTTTATTTTAAATTAAAATAAAAAATAAAACTAAAAAGTTTTATATATAATTTATTAATTATAATTTGTAAAAATTTAAGTATTATATTATTTTTAATTATTATTATTTTAAAATTTCTGAAAGAATTATTTTAATTATAAAGTTATTATAAATTTTTTTCTAATTAAAATTAAAAAATTTTATGATAACTTATAATTAGAAAAACTCTATGAATAAATCTAGAAAAAAATATATATATTAAATTATAAATTATAAAATATTATTTTAATATAAAAACAAAATTATTTTTAATAAAATTATAAATCTTAATTATAATTAGTAAAAATTTAAGTATTATATTATTTTTAATTATTATTATTTTAAAATTTCTGAAAGAATTATTTTAATTATAAAGTTATTATAAATTTTTTTCTAATTAAAATTAAAAAATTTTATGATAACTTATAATTAGAAAAACTCTATGAATAAATCTAGAAAAAAATATATATATTAAATTATAAATTATAAAATATTATTTTAATATAAAAACAAAATTATTTTTAATAAAATTATAAATCTTAATATAAAAAGAAAATTTTAATTTTTTATTATATTTTATTAAATTATCTCTTTAATTCTATAATTTTGTCTAATATTATATTTATTTTTTATTATATTATTATATTTTATTTTTATATTTAGCTATTTTAAAATATAATTATATTTCTCTAAGAATTCTCTATATAATAAATTTATATAAGAATATTTTTTCAAATTTTATAATATATAAAAAATTTTCTCTTATAAGAATATATAATTATAAATTTTTAAGAAATAAATTTTTTTGTCTTCTAATTATATTCTTATAAAAAATATTATATTTATAATTTTTATTTTATTTGCTCTTTATAATTTTAATTTATTGAGATTTATTTAAAATATTATCTTTTATAATTTTTATTTTATTTTTCTATTATATTTTATTTGTGTTTTTAATTTATTAATAATTTATTTATATTAATATTTAATCTTACTTTACTTTTTATTTTAATAATTATATTATGCATCTTAATATTCTTAGTCTTTTTATTCTCAATTTATATTTAAAAAATATATAAATAAAAGTAGAATTTTTAAAAATGCTAAATAATTATTTACTAAATAATAAATAAAATATTGAATAAATATCAATGACAGAAAAAATATCAATATCTCCATTAATTTTATATTAATAAAATTAAAAATACAAATTATTTTATGTCAAAATACTTATAATTTTGAGAAGATTAAACACAAACTAAATATAAGTAAAAAAAATTAAAACATCAATTTTATATTCTCAATTATTAATGAAATTCAGGAAAATATTTCTGATTACAGCTAAACATTTACCGGAAAAATATTTGCATTCAAAATTTTGTGACAAAAAATATATATTAAATTTGTCTGACATTTTTTCGACTTTCTTTTCAGTGGACCAAAGTTGAAAAATTTGTATTATTAGAAAGTCCTATTCAAGTGCTTTCTAATGATATCAGTCATCAATTTGGTTTACTGGATGCGGTGACAAAATTTTCTTTACAAGTTAATGCAAAAAAGCTTTATTAATCTTTATCTTATCTCTAATCTAATCACTCCAACTAACCCTGTGAGAAGATTTTTTTTAAAAATATTGTCATTGTAATAAATGATAATTACAAACGAAAATAGAAAATTTGAAATTTAAGTAATGTTAACATAATTTACGAGGTTGTCTCAAATCAATTAATAAATTTCTATCAATAAATAATGCCAATGTTATTTTTTTGACATATATTTGTAAATAGGATATATTTATATATTTGAAATAACGATAAACAATATTACACCAGTTAAATATCCAATCCTTCAGATGATCCAAACAATTCCTTCAAACACTCTCCCAACTGATCAATATGAATGGCATTTCCGCGAATCGCCAACGTCAACGCATAATACCGAAGGTATTCATTACTTACTTTATTATTATTATTATCTTCACCCAATCTCCCTGATAGCTGTATTTTCTTTGTCACTTCTAACATTTTTTGTGTCCAATTATGCCGTGCCTGTTCTGAACTCGGGAGCGCATTCGGCAATGGAAGTTTTGATTTCATAGCATTAGCATATACATATAACAACAGGCGAAACGTTTGCACGACTTCTTTGCGCGCATCCATCATTGGCAGATAAAAGTCGTCGATGACTTTTTCGCAAAATGGTCTTGTGCCGATACTTGTGCGTGCCCAAGAGACGCGGTCAAGTATCACTTGAATATGGTGCAAGATTTGTTCGTAGACTTTTGTTTGAAGTGGCCCCGAAAATCGTGGTTCTGCCGTAGCAAATAATAGTAGTGGGCGTAGACCGAGTATCTTGGTTTGGAGTTTTACTTCTCGTTTGTAGCATGCTTGACTTAATGCTTTTGCATCTTCCTCTTTAGTTTTTTTGTCCATGAGGGTCACGATGATTAGGGAAACTTGTTCATAATAAAGTCGGAGATTCTCGAGTACTTCACAAATTTGGTGACGAAGTACGCGTCGAGCATAATTTGGATAAATAAAAACCTGAACGAAAAAGACAGACGCGACGACTATTCCAGTTACAGCCAAATTTTTGTATGCTCTTTTAAAAGGTTTATCATATGTTGGGTTATTTCTATTCAGATAAATCGCTAGAATAACCTAAAAATTGAATTTTACTTTAAAAAAAAAAAAGGATAAAAATCAAGGAATAATTTTCCACGTTGAAAATGAAATTACACTCGATAACGATATCCTGGCAATCAAAGATCCCACTACATAAGGCGTATTTGTGGCCACATAGCATGCAGGCAATGCGAAGAGAGCGATGAAAAACAAGAGTCCATAACTATCGTATATGATGAAATTAATCGGTATTATTTTTAAGATACAAAATATATTCGATTCGATGAATAATACTCACGGGTCCGAAGTTCCCCAGGTGATTAAGGATACATAACCCCACACAGATCCAATAAGAGTTCCAAAAATAGCATACTAAAGAAAAAATAACGTTATTCGATTATTAATAGATGTAAAGATAAATGCATAAAAAAAAGACTTACCATGAAAGCAAGGAACGAAGCTCCTTGTATCGGACTAAGTGATACTAATAACTGTAAGAAGAATAAATTAATCGAATATACAGAGTGATAACGATAATGAACGCATTAATTATTAATCTGACTAACAGGAATGGCAATAGATTGCAAATTCCATTGTAAAAAGAAGGCTTTTGATTCTCCTCCAATCAACAAAGGAATTAATCCGACGCATAAAAGTAAAGCTCCTTTCAATGCAAAAATACTTAATGGACTTATAAAGAACTGCAGGAATTTGCTAAGCCTCAGACGAAATGATGGACGAGCAGGATTTGACTTTGATCCATTCGACGGTGGCGATGATGGTAATGATGTAGTAGTAGTAGTAGTAGTAGTAGTAGTAATCAATCGAGTCAGGAAGTTAGGTAGATACGAATGAAAATGAGTCCGAATAGATTTAGCTCTCTTTCCTGTCTTTGACTCCGAGCTATTGCTAATTGATTGACGAAGTTGTAATAACTCTTCAACAAATTCTCTTATTCCAAACATGAAAAAGTCCACCAAAAAATCGACTCTTTTCGATTCTTTCATTTCGTTGAATGCTTCAACACTATAATGAACTGCGCTGATATTATTTCGCGAATTTCCCTCACCAATATCCTCATGATCTTTGTTGTTATTGTTATTGTTGTTATCCTCCGTAGCTGACGGATAACAATCTAATTCTAGAGTAAACAAGTTTCTTAGAATAATAAATTGTTCTTCTTGAATTATCGCCAATGTCGTTTGTAAAAGTCCTTCACTACTTTCGACTGTTAAATCATTTGGAAGATTATTACGAATATCTGCAAATGCTTTGATTCCGTCTTCTAGATCAACTGCTTGAGCTTTTTTATCTGGATCAAGTTTATGTTTCAGCGAATTGATCACCAAATCACAACCAGCGCTCAAACAATTCAAAGGAGTCCGTAATACGCCCAAAAATTCCTCCTGAAATTTATCATTTTCTTTCATAGCTTCCTCATGCGTCACTAAATTTCCAAATACCGCTAATAAATATTGCTGGAGCCTTTTGATCTGTGCTACGAAACTAGCATATTCTTTTAGTGAGAATTCCGAATAACTGATTTCAGAGTCAGCGGTTTGAAGTAACGTTGATAAAGTTTGTACATCGGCACGAATGGATCGTGCGAGATCATTACGACGTTGCTTTTCACTCGTCGTTATGCTTAATAAGTAGGATTTAATGTTGAGATTGTTGAATGTGTTTATATTGTCGAGTGCACAAATTAATTTTCGACGTAACTCATTCTCAGCAGAATCAGGCCATAGTAATAAATTGATAGTCTATAATTAGTGAGTAATCTCGGCTTTCATCTCTGATAGATAAGAAATTTGTTACTCACCAAGCTTAACGCCAATCCTATCAAGAAGGCGATTATTGTTTCTTTAAGTTGAATTTTATCAAAATACCCAACTAAAAATATAATTAGAGTATTTAAATATAAATATACAAAATTATAAAGTTAACCTCGATAAACCGATTATCAAGGTTCTTTTAGTAAATCCCGGTGTATCGTGGGGGAGGATTTACTATAACTGTTTCTGAAGCCAACTTCGGGGGTTGAGTAACAACAATACCTACGAGATAGACGATTGACAACACCTTGAAAAGACAAATAACAAACTAGCAAAGAAAAAACGAAAAACTTTGGAATTGCAGCGCGTAAAATCGACAACACATATATAGTAACAAAAAGAACCACTATCATTGCAGCTTTCGAGCTTCCTAGTCCCCCATCCAATAACGCATACCACGCCCCACCAAAGAGAACTCCAATTAAGAAATCAATTCCCCCTTGGAAAAAAGCACCAACGGATATTCCTCTAGCGGTAGATATCAATTATTATTATTATTATTATTATATATATATATATATGGGGAATTACTGAATTAAATACTTACGGGTGAGCAACAATGCAGGTCAAAATCAAATTGTTGAATACAGTGGTTCTCTGGAAATGATGTTCGAATGGATGAATAAAAACCAACAAGAATGCAAGCCAATACGCAAGACTTGCTATATAATAGTTTCTTATATTAGAATGATGGTTTATGTTTGGCTGGAAATTTGATTTTATTATCTAAAAAGAAGAAATTCACCTTTGATCATATTATTATACCCTTTCGACCCGATAAATGCTAATATTCGTTTAAAAATCCCTTCCTTCTGTGTTGGATTCCAATCTTCAGATATATTATCATCCCCTCCAATATCCATAAAAGAACCATTTTCTTCTGCTTCATCTTTCTTGCTCGGGGAACTCATTTTTTCTGTTAGATCTTTCATGTTATTACCGCTCGAGAACTTTTCTAAATCACAATCACCAACACTCATTAAACACCAAATTCATCTTACAGCAGCATACATATACCATGTAGTTTGATTTGAAGCCGTATCGATCGCAGATGTTCATTGTGCAGCAAGATTACAATGAAGTTTACTTTTGGATTTGTAAACTCGAACAAATTTAATCAAAAAAGGTAATCAAATGACGACACAACAATCACATGATAACCCCAAACACTGGAAAGTTATTTGTCCATGCTCCTTTTCTTTTTTTGCTACGGTAAATTTGGAAATATATGTTAGACAAAAGTCTAGAACAGGGAATGATCAGACATCATTCGTCAGTGTGCATCTCCTAAATGCACACTCCATAATAATAACGATCTCTGTTGTCCCAACGAATTGTATTTAAAGTTAGTTCGAGAATCTTCTAAATCCACAAAAGCATTAGTGCTGTATTTGTCACTGCTGTTGTTAAAAAAAACTAGAGAATCGACGAGAGAACAAACTTGAAAGTCATATTTTATTATTTCTATTTCTATTAATAATATACTGTAAGATTCAATCATCGCTATGGCTGCAATTAAAATAAAAACGGTATAATTGATTTTCGTTCTTTTGGATATTTATCTTTAAAATTCTCTTTATATTAAGCAAATATCGCGCTTTGGAATGCAAATCTAATAGCGGGCAGACTATATGATATACCAGTTACAATGGCAAATCCAAAACATTTGAATTGTCTTCCATAATGAACCGTGTATCGTTTTGTTGCGTCCTCTGGGTGCCTGATATATGTACAGTGGTGATCAAAAGTAATGCAAAATTGAAAATTGTTAAATCGCGATATCTTTGCACAGACTTAACGTTAAGGACATCAAATTATAATTGATAGACTTAATTATGTATTATTAGTATATGCAAATAACTTAAATATAATAAATTCAATGTTGACTATTAAACCAATTATGTCACAATCACAACATTTATTCAATTTTTAGTGTTGCATTATATTTGCTAATTTTTAATATAAATTTGTATAATTCTCAATATAAAATAAAAACATTTTTCTATTTTTTAACTATATCCAATATACTACCATCTAGTATTACCATCATGTGCTTTTATTATGTTACAAATTCTTTCTGGCATAGAATGAATTAAATTTGTGCAATAATTCACATCAGTTTCCTTCCTAACTAGCTGTATTTTTTTCATAAGTCTTTCATACCTGAAATTTGATTCAGAAAGATACTGAAGATAATGATCTATTTCATTCCATAAATGTTGATTGAATTTAGATCAGGTGATTATGCTGGCCAATCTAAAATGATAATATTATTATCATCAAATCACTCTTTCATCAAATTGGCTATATGTTTGGGATCATTGTCTTGTTGAAAAATGATCTTCAATAGTATTTATAAGATCTTTTTCAAGAATTTGTTAATATAATATATCATTCATATTTTTATTAATTTTATAAAAGTTATCAATATTACAAAAAATGAAATAACTTTATATTATTACTTTTTCATAACTGAATTTTATTATAGATTTAATATAATAACTTTTTAATAACTTGCCTATTCTTTTCTAATAGTACTATTTTTTATCAGATCCAAAAATCTGAAATATTGATATTTTCAGTTTTACAAAGATAATTTTGAATGATAATAATAGTGAAACAGTTATAGAATATAATAAAATGGATTATTATTCTTTCTAACTGATTATTTAATAATTATGAATGATCAGATTTACTTATATTATTTAAAATGCATTATTTGCATCATTTTTTATTAATATATGAAACAGTGAAAGAACTAATTTTACAAGTACTTGCTATTTCTCTTGTAATATATTTATTTTGAAGTGAAATAATTATTTTAACTCTTTTTTCAAGAATTATAATATTTGTTTTTATTATTAAAAAGCTGTAATATAATTTAAGAAAAAAAATAAATAAAATAGTTATTTATTTTGTATTTTCTATATAATATTACTTATTATTTGATTTTTTGAAAAAAAGATTAAAAGAAATATAATACTCATATATATTATCTCAAAATTTTATCTAATAATAGTAAAATAAATAAAACTAATATTATTAATATATTATATTTATTAATTTTATTAAATTTTGCTAGTTACTTATAAATATATTATAATTTAATAATTTTTAATTTTGTGTTGCATTACTTTTAATTATTATTATATATTATAAATAAAATTTATATAATTAATATACAAGATAATTTTTATTATTATCAAAAATAAAATCTTAATTTTTTCAAATTTCTCACTGAAATCTACTTAGTCTACTATCTTAAGAATTTTGTAATCATTTATATGGAATATATATATATATATCTAAATATTATATATATATATATAATAAAGCAAGAATTGTATCTAATATTAATATACTTTATTAATAATATATATATAATAAATTTAATTTTCTCTTACAGATTATTACTATACTACATACTATATTATATATAATATTACATCACAAAAATCATCTTATAATTCATATAATATATTTGAGTTATTTTAACTATAGATAGTTTTTTTAATAAAATTTCTTTTTTTTTTTATTCTACTAATTTAGCTAGCATATTATTATATTTATATATTTTATTTATAATTATTTATTTCTTTATTTATTCATTAATAAGTATCTTCTGGAAGTATTATCATATAAATATTATCTATTATTAATTTATTTATTATATTATTAATTTTATGTAATATTAAATTATTATTTAAAAATATTATTTCTGTTCTGTATTTTTAATAATAACAATAATTATATAATAAAGAATAAGTTTAAAAATAAAATCTTGTCTGTCTTGAATTAGTTTTCTGTATGAATTTTATTTCAAATTATATTATCATATATCTTGAATCTTCTGTATGAATTTTTCTGATATACTATATAATATAATTAGAAAAATTATAGTATGTATTAATATATATTAAATAAATATAAAATATAATATATAAAATATTGATATATGTAATATGTGAAGAAATATAGTTCTCTCTAATAAATAAAGAAATTAATATATATTTTTAATCTAAAAAAAATTATATGAAATGAAATAAAATATCAAAAAGATATTCTTGCAAAATACAAATAAATAACAATAAATTTAACTTTGAATACTAATATTTATTTTAGAGATGAGATAAAGCTTAGACTTTAGATAATAAAAATTAAATATTTATAATATCTTATCTAAGTTAAATAGATATTATCTTTATCAAAATATCAATATTTTTTATCATTTGAATCTTTATTAAAAAATTGTTATAAAAATCAGTATACAAATCATTTATTATTTATACTTTTATAAACTTTAACTCATTAATAAGATTATTAAAGAATAAAAACTTTTAGCCTATAAACTATCATCAGTAAGATTTTCTTTTGATTTTTATTTCAAGATAAAATACAAGAGAGCAAATCATATTAATTCATATATTATATAAATATTTTTTTGTATTTCTTAGAATAATAAATATAAGTAAATTAGTTATTTTAATTAAAGAAATACTGTAAGAAATATATTAAAGCTTCTATTCTCTTCAACTTTCAAAAAAAAATAAAAAATTTTATATAGAAGTTTTGAAAAATCAGATTTTTTTCATTAAATTATATAAATAATAAATTTCAAATAGTATTCAAAAATTCAGACTGAATAATATCTTACATTTATTTACTATTTTTTTGTTAAAATAATAATATTTCTCAAAAATTTATTATAAAGAATTTTAATTATAATAAAATTACATATAATAAATATATGGTATTTATCTATATTCTCAAATTATCTTTATTTATTATTAGTTACTTTATCTTTCATTTATATTATCAAAGTTATTATTCTTACATAATTATCTTAATACTATATTAAAAATTTTATCATCACATGATTAATATTAATATTAATAACTAATTTATAATTAAAATTAAGAATTAGAGTTGAAAAATTTGTAAGTAAAATAAGTAAAAACAATATATATTGATCTTTTATTTATATATAAATAAATCAGAAAAATTATTAAGTTTGCTAATATTTAAAGTATTTAAAAAACTATTTGTAACTCATCAAAAATTCTACTATTACATAAAAAATATTACTTATAATAAAAATAGATATGAAAAAAATTCCAGTATTTCTAATATTAATTATATTATATCAATTAAATATTTTTTTTAAAATTAATAACTGGAAAAAAATTATATTATTATTATTATTTTAAAGAAATTACATATTTTATATAAATATTTTTAATTAGTGAAATTTAGCTTTAAATATGTAATAATTTTGATTGGATTATTTTCCTTTAGATCTCTTTTAGCTTAGATCTTTATTTTGCATTATTTGTATAACAGATTAGCTTTGTATTATATTTTTAAGA